>OY757934.1:6293840-6526668 GCA_963585895.1 Sepioteuthis lessoniana
GATAAAACAAAGTTTATGATTTATAATCAAGATGGTGCAATCTCCTCATTAAATGGAAAGCCTATGAATTTAGTAGACTGGTTTATATAACTTGATGGCTGGGTACTGTTTTGAACAAATCCTGGAAGCAGTACACAACAAAAGAACAGCAATACAGCCACTTACCTCTCATCTCATTAACCACCTAAGAAAAGCAAAAAGGACATCTAGTGCACTGCTAGAGAAGTGAGGACGGGTTCATAAGTAACGTTCCGTATAGGTTTGTGATGTCATACGCATAGTTACATTTGACATCACAAACCTATACTATAATATTCCCCATGAATTAAGAAAACAGTCCATCTCATTTTGGATGGAAATATACCCTGAAACATTGCACCCATGATTTAACAAAAAAATTATTACTGATGGTATATAACTAATTCTAAATAATAACTATTTTAAATTCGACAACATAAATTGCGTCTAAACTCTAGAACAGTCATGGGAACTAAAATGGCACCAATATACGCCACCCTAACCTTAGCATACTAAGAGGAAAATCTACATGAGATCAGAGGTAAAAAATAGAACAACAATATAAAAGCAGAATTTATTAGATCATAGAAAAGATAACTTGATGACTGTTTCATATTTTGGAAATGCCTATGGGGCAACATTAACGATTTGCATAACTTACTCCAAAACTTACACTCCAAAATAAAATTCACCTTGGAACACAGCTTTAGAAATCTTCATCAAAAACCAAAATAGCAAAATTATCACAGACATTTACCACAACCCACTGACTCACAACAATACCTCCATTTCAAAAGCCATCACCTCGAATACTGCATAAAATCCATCCCTTACACCCTAGCTCGTAGACCATTCTCCATAATCACTAACAAAAACTTCCGACCAAACTCACCAAGAAGAATTTCACGTAATCCTTCACCAGAGGGGATAACACCAATAAATAAAAGATTTGAATTAGCAGAAAAAATATTATTAAAAGAACTACAAAGCCCTAAAAATACAGCAACGAAGAACCTTTTGCATGCAGCTGAACATATAACAAAAACAATCCAGAACTATTCACAGAAATAACAAAGAATTTAGGACAACTTAAAAACAATGATAAAATCAAAAACATTCTTGACAAAAGAAAAACCATTAAAAGCAAACGACAACGCCAAAACTTAAAACTCACTCTTACCCTATCTAAATTTGGAAAACACAAAAAGTATGGAATCTCAAAATGCAAAAATAAAAGATGTGGAGTATATAATATCATAAAAGGAAAAATGCGATTCCTTCGAAAAAAAACTAGTCTACATTATCGAATGTTGCAACCGTAAAAAGTATACAATGGGTCGACTCAGTCTCTTAACAATTGGATTTCCTTACATACAAGTAACATTAAATTACCAGAAAATAGAAAACTCTGTTTTGAAACACCTTTACGAATTCTGTGATGGAATCTGTAAAATAATGCCAACTTACCAAACTGACGATTACTCATTGCTCCAAATAAAAGAAAATATTCATAGATAAAATTAAACTAGCATTAAACACAGCCTAATTTCACACACACACACATAGACACAAATACACACACACATATTAGATATTGACTGGAAGATTCCTTTTACATTCCGCATAAGTTGAGTAGGTAGCATAAAAGAAAGTGTATTTGTTGTCTAAAGCAAATAGGACGCAGGTTGTTCCCCAACGGAAATGCTGCGTAACTTGCGTGGGTGGCATAAGAAGTAAACAGTATGCAGGTTGTTCCCCAGTGGAAGTGTCGCATAAAGTGCGTGTTTGCTTTTTAGAAGAAGGCGTGTTCATGTGCAACGTGTAGGTGGAAGGTTTGACCACTAGAATTTGCGTGGGCGTCTGGAATATTATATAACGCGCTCAGACGAGCGGAAACCAGAAAGTAGACAACAGATGACAAGTACGGGACGTCACGTCGCTTTGGGCTGTGATCTTGCACATGACATCCCAGGGTTAAGAGTTAGAGAAAACCTTGAGATGTATGAGACTCGTGAAAATAGAGAAGTGAGGAGAAACTAAGATGATTCGACGCTTTGAGGTGGCCCTGTACCAATCTCGCGAAAGTAGAGAACGAAAAGGAAGCGGTTTCACTGAAGAACCGAAGCGTCGCTCTTGTGTGTGTTTGCTGCTCAGCCATCTTAGACTCTCCCTTACTCTACCCAGACGTACATTTCAAGTAATAAAAGGAAAAGAAAAGAAGCAGATTATATTCTTATACATCAGCGTTGTTATCTTTTTCTATTATACAATTCACTCATACACGCATACATACAGAGAACCAAACGTCATGTGCAAATTCACAAACACAAACATATACACAGACTATCTTACATTCAACACATGGAGGAAGTGAGAGAAAGAAAAAAACAACAATCCCAGATAACATGAATATACGAATGCGTATATATGGATATACATAATGTATATCAATGTACACGCACGTACACGCACACACATACACACAGTACGCTCTCGTAAATATTTACAAAAATCATATGGAGAGGCCAAAGGTTTTCGCGGACAATTAACTTCCACGGGATATTCACAGTCACGAACCCTGGAATTAAAAAGAATCATGTCCCTATCAAACAATCTTCTCTATAAAAGCCAGAAAAAAAGACTACTCTAACCATAATTGGTCTCCTGAAGATGACAATCAAGTCTGAAACACGTGTAGGGGATAATTATATGAAATAATACCTAAAGTACCACTTTCAAACTCATTTGTAGACGTATTCATTTTAATCTATATATATATATATATATATATATATATATATATATATATATATATATATATATACGTGTGCATGTGTGTATGTGTATTTGGGAAAAACTGGAAGTAAATCCGACAGTATAAAAACATACAGAGAAAAAATGTCAAGGTTTTTAGAGGTTTTCAATATTATCAATCAAACAAACGTCCGCTTTTTTTCTATTTCTCTCTATTTTTATGCTCAGATTGAAAAGTTACAAAATCCCTTTTTTTTTTTCAGAATAATTTTGGCTTCATCGTTTATCATATACGTAGACAGACAGCGAGATAGATAGAGATATAGAAAGAAGGTAAAAATTAATAAAGACGGATAGATATGTTACGGAATGTTTATGATTGGTAGATATGAATTAAATAATATAAAGATTCACTCATACACACATGTATACATATATAGGTAAATAGATACGATATGGATTTTTTATTGATAAATTTTAGGACACTAATTACATCACACAAATTTTAAAAAAAAAGAATGCAACCAACGTAAATAGAATGTTATAAAACTTTCGCATCTATTTCGTTTCATTTGATTACACACACGTCCAGATGAAGGACAAAGACTGAAACGTCTAATATGGTAAATTATTCAATAAGTCAAATAATCTTCTGAAAACTTTGTTTTTACAATTTCTGTATCATATATATATATATATATATATATATATATATATATATAAGTCAGGATAGAGTAGACATAGAGTTAAGGATGCTTGGGTGTTAGGCAACTGTCAGTTTCTTCCTTATATGTTTATTTGGCTTTGTGATTTTGTCATCATGTTAGTGTATTTTTTATAGGCTGAGAATTGGGGATTGGGAGGCCGATTTATTAATTTACGCTTTTATGTCTGGTTTATGGCTTTCCGGTTTTTATTATTGCTTTTATACATATTATATATGCTATACATATCATTATTGCGGTTATACGTATCATTATTCCTAGTATACATACTCTTTTCTCACTTCTGTTAACATTTGACTATTTTCCTAGTTTTATCAATTCACCATTTATCTGATTCCCTCGTCACGTTCCAACCTTTTTTTGGGTTGCTTTGTTTGTTTGTTTTTTTCTCGCTTTGAACATCTAGTATCCTAATAGATTATTATTATTTACTCCTTGAGAATTTTTCACATCAGTTTTAGCTGATGGTTTTTCACTGGAGTTTGAGTGACCGCAAATATCCTTTATTCTACAGGACTATTGTTATTATCCTTATTATTATTTCACTCTTTCTGACTACTTCACACCAGTTTTGGCTGGAGTCTGAGTGACTGCAGGTTTCCTCAGGTCTCCAGGACTCTTCTCAGTATTCTTCTCGATCTCAGCAACACATTGTCTTGATTCGTCCTCTGATTTTCAACTCTTCCAGCCCCCTTCCCAGTCTTTGGGAGACCGTTCCAAGTACACCAATAACAATTGGTATTATCGTCACCTTCTTGCTCAGTCGGTTGGGGTTGTAGAATACACCGACGGCATCTCTGCAGATGGGTAAGACACCCCCTAACGAGTGTCCTGGATATGACACTAAACAATCTGATTGTGAGGTTCCAGTGATTCTGGAGTTTTAAAGAATGTAGAACATCCCTTTATCGCTATCGCTCCCAGGTCCATTCTGGCTCGGAATGGTAGCACCTGATAGGGCCTTCTCTATGGGTTAAATAGAACTAAACTGCGTATTTATGCTAAACTGAATTACTTGAAATAAAACAGTTTTGACAGAACTGTTTTTGACATTGAAACTACTTATGCTTAACTGAATCGTTCGAAATAGAGCTGTTTTGACATTTAACTGTGTATAAACAAAACTATACTTATATTATACTGAATTGTTTGCATAAGAATTGTTTGACTAAACTAAACAGCTTGCAATAGAAATGTTCTTGACAATTTAATTATTTGAAATAGAACTACTTATTTGTATAAAAATAGATTTGGCATAAAATAACCAATAAAGATTGATATGCCATGAAACCGTGAAACCGAAACAACCAACAACCAACTACCATCACCCTCCTGATGTTCCACAGCGTTTTTGGTTCTCTAGCAAGGTCCAAGTACTTGTATCTCTTCGCTTTCTTTGATTTTCAATCTGTGGTACGCCGAGACAGGAAATACGCTACAGCAAGTTCTTTTTTTCCTTTTTTTTTTGGTTAATTATTTCTAAGTCTGGTTTTCTTGGTCAGGATTAGGTGATCTATTTGTATCTCGAAATATACGAGAACTTGATATGTCTCATTCTTCAATTTGCTATCATTTTGGTTGTGATTTTTCGGACTGTTGTCCTTATCTTTCTGGTGGTAAGTTGAAATACAACGTTTCTGCTGTTGTATCCTCGGCCTTCTTCAGGTGTCCCTTGTTTATCTGGACGTAGAAATGATTCAACCTGGGAAATCATTTTTAAAGTTTGATTGTTGATTAAACAAGGCATTCAAGAACTATTAAGATCTTATTCAAATAACTCAGAAAGATAATACTATTTGGTTGTATAGTAAAACTCCCACTGGATCATCTTCCCTACCCAATTGTGTCTAGTCTTATACTCCTTTTGCGATAGTTTGCTACATTCGCTCATTATGTGATAAATCATTTCGTCTCTATCACTTCATAACCAAATATTTGCTATTTTGATTTCATCTTATCTGTTTTTGCTTTAACATAATTGGTCCGTTTTGTGTTGTTTTATGCTGCTATTAAAAGACATTCTGTTGCTCTTTTAAGGTTTCCCTTTCTTAGCAATTCTCAGGTCTTCTCATGTGAGTTTTCACCAGTTTGTCACTTTAAATACTCGTACAGTTGTTTTTCTTCCTATTTCTATTTCCTAGTTATTCTTCTGTTTGTCCTTATGTTGTCAGTGATGTTATTAACCGCTATAATTCGTCCTTCTTTTCTCTTTTTAATGTACTCTTCGAGTTATCGTATTGATACATCTACACTATCTTCAATATTGGCGAGTCCTCCTCCCACTTCTTTTCTTGACACATAACCTGTATATGTCATCTCTCGGATGTAATGACTATGTATCGCCATCAACTTTCTTGTCGTCTGGTTCATTTTTAGCGATATGTATATTTCTTACCATTTTTAGTGAGAAGTATTATTTGTAATTGTTGGGCGAGGAAAAGTTGTAACGTGCGTGTGTGTGTGTTTACGTTGAGTTGTTTCCTCACTAAGTGTTGTTAGGTATATAGAAGAGAGATTCCAAGATGTACAAATTCGAAATGTTTTTAGGAATATTTTTTAATTGGCAGCATGGAATATAGAGTTTGCGTTTGTGCTGCAAGCCTCGTGGGAAAGGAAAGAAGTAAAGAGACGAAATGGAGTTATGATAGAGTTGAGAAAGCAGCGCGAATCGTTGGACGTGCGAGCGATTATGTTCGCCGTAGTTTAGCTAAAGTCGTGTTTGCTGTTTGAGGAAATAGACGTTGAAGTCACCGTGAGTTTGTGGTTCTGGTTGTTTCTGGTGAAGCGTGAATGTCTCCAGAAAATGTTGCCCAGAGGTGAAGTAGTCACTAGGTGCCGGGGCGGAATTAGACATCGCAATCGACATAGCCAATTTTGGGGGTGACGTAAAGTTGTTCCTGTGTGTGGCGTATTGAATTTATCTAATCCATATTCAACTGGGATCCCGTGGTCTAAGAGAAATAGACGCAAGGGATCCATAAATTAGATAGGTTCCCTCATGTGTCCATGCTGCTGCTGCTGCTATTTAAGAGCAGGCAGATGAGACGTCTGTACAGAACCAAGTCGTTCTGCGGAAAAAAAATGGCTGTGTTTGGCAGCTTCCCCAATTTCAGCTGCCTGGAAAGGAGATCCGGGTTGAATAGGATAAGTCATCCTGATTGGGTGAAATTATGCGTCGAATTAAATTACGCGCCAAACTAAAATACGAAAATTCCTTCTGCTACACATTTGTGTGAGTTCTTTCCTTGTCCATTTCAAAAATGGCCCCGAGAATCTTAAAAGGTGTATTGCCCAGGTGTTTTTCCCTAGGAGAAGATTTCAGCTGCTGAGTTTGGTTTCGAGAAACTTTTTTGTTTGCCTTAGGAATTATTTCTTTTTTCTCTCTCCACCTGTTTTATTGGGACCGCTTTCAATATTCCCAGTTATTTTTTAATTTTCCTTTACTCCGAGCGTTTTGATTCTTTCTGGATTTTGGCAGTTTTATTCCTTCTGTTATTTACCTTTTTCCAATTTTGATTATGAGCAAAGCACATTTTTCTATGCCAAATTCCATTCCTATATCCTTGTTGTATATTCTTATTGTTTGTTTCAGAGTCTCTTTTTATTTTTTGCAAACAAGTTGATGTCTTCCATGTACATAAAGTAATTGATCTATTCTTGCAATTTAGTAAATTAGTAGCTCCCAGTGCATGTTCTAAGTATGTGACTGAGTGGCATTATTGCTATTGCAAATAGTAATGATGAAAGCGCATCTCCCTGGAAGATGCCTCACTGGGTTTTCACCTCTGCTAACGATTTTTGTTCTTGTTGTTAATTTCACTTTCCAATTTTTCAAGGCTTCTGCAATGAATTTTACGATTTTGTCAGATATTTTTGGCATTTTGAGAGCCCATATCAAATGCCTTTTTGTCTTCAATCCACGCCATTGCTACTTTTTTTTCCACCGTGCTTTACTCTCTTTGAAGATGTGCATATATAGTAAATTATCGCTTCTTCTTGTTCCCTTGTGGCATCCTTTACTTTCTTCGCGAAACAGTCCACGGCTTACTCGTGATTATTATGTCTCCTCGCTATGCTTGTGTTTTTAGATTTTTCATAGGTAGACACGTTATCGATCAATATTTGCTACAGATGTTTCTTTTTTGGGGGTCTTTCTGGATCAGGGCAGGCTTTCCCTTTATCATCTATTCAGGGATATTTGCTTCTTCTAAGCATTTATTCAGTGTGTCGAGGATAGACGTAAATTTTGGACCAGAATCCGTAAATGCCATCATGACCAGTTAGGTACCTTCTTTAATGTTGCTCTGAGCGATTCCTGGTGTTTATTGCCAAACGGCCTTCTTTTCTTTGAGTCTATGTAATTCTTTTTTCCAATTTTTAAAAAAAAATCCATTCGGCCTTTTTCTGTTATGTTATTTCTGTTCCCATATTTTACTTCAAAATTGTTTCATTCCTTTGTATCGGATTGTTGGTATGTCCTCGTGCATTCTCCACCTACTTGTTCATAAATTTTCTTTCGTTATTTTAGAAGGTCCAGTTTTGCTTGTATTGCTTGACCCTGTCTTGTTATCTTTTAAGTCTCCTTTCACCAATATCTTTTGATTTAACATTTTAAGTTGAATTCTCAGATTTCTCTCCTGTTCTGTTTTTGGTCTTTTCATTCCAACATATCCTCGCATGTTTTTCCTTCTTTAGCACTTTTCCTTGTTGTTGTGTTGCCATTACTTTTTCTCTCCTTCTCGCCTAATTTCCCATCCAGGTTTTTTTTTTAATTTCTGTTCGTGTTCCCTCGAGGAATAACAATTTTATCACAGACGAATTTCGCTCTTGCATAAATTAGCTCGTTTTTTAGTGATGTTGCTCGTTGGGATATTTGGTAATAATTTGTTTACCTTTTGGGTATCTACCTTGACTTTTTTCGAGTCTTCGTTCCTGAGGGAATATAATGTCGTCTTCTTTTCAGTCGTGATTTTCTTTATTAACACTTCATTTATTTTGTCTTTTTCAGTTAGTGGTGCTGGGGTGTGGGGTGTGGGGTGTATCGGTTTTCTGTATTTTGTGTTTCAATTCGGTTAGGGGTCTCTTGTTTTTTGGTATTTAGTGTTTAGGTTGGGGTCGGGGGATCGTGTTCATATCTTCCCTATTTACTTGTTTACATATTTCTTGTTTCAAAAGGTTCAAAAACCAACCTTTCTTTAAAAACATTCTGGTTTGGCTAGTTAGTATTTGGCTTCTATTAAATCTAACAGAGTCTGCCAAAATTTCTATCATTCCTTTTCTATGCCTACTTTGTGTAGAATTGCAATAAAAGTGAAATACAGGTTTGTTATCTTCCCAGGTCAATTTTTTCGTTGTTGCTCTAAGTTGAGTTGTTGCTTTAGACATAGTTTGTGCACCCTGACATTAGAATAGCTAAGATTCCGATGTCTCCTTCATGCTGGCTATCAAGAATGCACCCGCTGACCATGACACCCTGACCTGTTGTCTGGGTCTTATATTTAATTAGATTTGGATTTATAATTTTTTATGTTAGTATATTGCGGCTCTACCAGACCAAGGGGTCGTTTATTACCTATGCTCTTGTCACAGATGTGACCAGGTTGTTTTCTAAAGAAAAGCACACTTAAGCAGGTCACAAAACATTTTTCTGGTTTCAAAGTTATTAAATTTTCGTATAAGTTCAATGGTCGTTTTAATAAAAGAAGTGCCTGTTCAACATATATCTTCATTCGTTACTTAAGCTGCTACTTGGATTGTCTTATGACTGATGTTACTGTTCAGTTGTTTAAACCTGAAAAATCTTATGGTATTGGTCAGTGTCCGATCTATGCACAGCATTTCAGGTATTACAAATCCTTTACACCATTCCTAACTGACATTTATTATTTTGCGGCTTTTCATTGAAAAGAGTTCGAGTCACGTGTTTTGGAAAGAGGAGAGTGCTACCTCTTCATTTATGTTCATTTCCCACATTTTTGCATTTTTTTCACCGTTTCCATTTTCCCTCCTCCTTTACATATGAATAAAAATTAATTTCAAAATAAAAAAATAGATAGAAAATCAAAAATATTTACAGGTAACTGACAGTTTTTAACATATCAACGAAGAAAAAATTCAAAAAATTTGAAGCAAGCTTTTTACTTTTTCTTTGTTTGGCTTCGAACGCTTCTCTTCTAGCTTTTTGAATATTTCTAATGTTGTCAAAAGAGTTCTCGTCACCTGGCTTGGGAGAACAGGGAGAGGACAGAGCTACTAATATGTTTATGTTCATTTCTTAACTTTTTTCTCATTATTATTATTATTATTATTACATTCCTTGCAAGTTTTTCATACCAACTATTTATTTAGTTGTTTCTTAAGACCTTTTTGTTTTTTTATCGTACAGTTCTGTCGAATACGAATAATTTTTAAACCGGTATATTCGACCCCCAAGATGGAATCCTAACAGGTACTGTCAACCTGGGGTCAAAGTGGGCAGTGGGAATAATGGCAATGAAAGGGTAATTCACACACCAGAAGTGAAGCCTTACCATCAGACACAGTCTGAGTGACAGCTTGTCTCCTCAGTTCGCCGGGACTTTCTTAAGTATTCTAACCGATTTTAGTAGTCGGATGGTCTGGATTGTTTAAATCATTCCTCAAATCTCTTCCAAGGGTTCAAACTACAATTCATATTTCTGTCACCTTCATGTTCCTCATTATTTTTTTGTTCTCAGGTAAAGTCCAGGTATTCGCTAGCTATTCGCTTTCCTTCACTTTTGCTCTGTGGTCTGCTGGCGCGGGAAAAATTCTGCGAAAGTAATAAAATTAAAACCATTGCTTTGTGAAAAAGTCTGACTCAAATACGCATTCACAAACATACAACTGGCATTTATACGCAAAGCAATACACTCGGTAAATCTATTGCGTTAAGTTAAAAGCAATGTCTGACTCTTTACAAAGCGACAAAAATATTTAACAGTTGTTATCTTCCGTTTTATATTAGACAAAAAAAAAGAAAAAGTACTGAAAGATAGCTTTTGTCTGGAAAAATATAACAATTGACATTTTTTGTTGTTTTTTTTTCCAGCTGATATATTTGCTGGAGACAACTCAATACATCGCTATTAACAAGTTTGATTTGATGCGCTTTTTGTATTGTCTGTAACACCTGCTGTTTTAAGTTCACATCTTCTGAAAGCAGCTCTTTTTGCTTTTGAATGCACTAACCATCTTGTTTCTATCGTATTAATACTGTACAGAGAAACGAACACCAAACGCCGGGGTTATTATCGTCGAAAATTCACTCGGGAAACCGGGTTCAAATCCAGGTCGAGGATATTTTCCGCTTCACATACTGACTGAGAAGAGCTGGAGATTAGAGGAAGAATCAAGGCAACCAACACTAAAGCACTATTAAAATCATTTTGGATACTTAAATGATTGAGTGAATGAGTGATTTCAACGGCATGACATGCCTCGTCTAGGGGATGTTTTATAAATGCAGGTAATCACGTTCATTATACGTTCATAATTACATTTTTTTATTTAGTTGTTTTTTAAAAGTTCATTTTTTATTACACGGCCCGATCGAATACTAATATTTTTTAAATTGATATCTCTTTAACCTTTAGACGGAACCCTAACATGTACTTTCAATCAGGGCCTGAGTGAAACTGGGAGAAATTACAATGAAAGGGTATTTCACACATCTCAGATATTCAGAAGTGAAGCCTCACCATCAGATGCCCTTTATTGCCCAGAACACTCATTTTTGTGGCATGGTCTCTAATCCCTCTGCAGTGTCAGCACCGACTGGACGAGATACGCGATGTGTACAGGTTATTAGAGGACGGACTGAAATCGGCAATCCAAGTTCAAATCCTGGAGGATTTGAACACATGAATCCCTCTCTTCTCTTTCCCATTAATAGGTAAGTAGTAGGGCACTCTTGAAAGAAAGACTCTGAATTGAAACCAGAATCATTTCACTTAAAAGTTGACCTTTTGTTGCATCCTGCCAATTGGCGGATGGGTTGGGTGAATAAATACTTAGAAAAGTTCAGTAGATTTTATTGATTTTAACATGTCAACCTGTCTAGAGTTATTCTATACCTAGAGGTTAGTTAATTGTATATGTAGTACGTTTTATTTTGTTTGATTGTATTCATGGTATATCAACTCTCATGGTTTATTTAAATCATGTTTATACGTATATATATATATATATACAAACACAGTATGTAGTCTAGAAGAACGATGGATGATAGGAACGAATGGTGAGAGAGAGAGTCCAGGAAATCCGTGCTAGCTGCTTGACCTGATGGTGAGAAAAATTATATATATATATATATATATATAATTTGTTTGCAAATAGTTTGTAGGTAACCTATTTGAATGAATCGGAGCTTATTTGTTTGCACACTGTTTAATGGTTTCAAGTATCAGACTGAAATAATTCTATTCATTATTAATCATTTGATTCCCTGAATTCCTATTTATTGTTTGCACACAGTTAAATAGTATTTTTCTTTAATACTAATAATTCTATTTAATATTAAATCCCCTAATAAAAGATTGGATTGTTCTATTTGTCCCTAACAGGTATTACAACTTTGGGTTAAAGTAGAACTGAGAGTAATAGTAATAAAAAGGGTACTCCACATTCCCCAAAACTCCCAGAATGAAACCTCACAATCAAATGCAGTTTAATGTCATACCCAGAGTACTACATGGTTTGAAGTATTGCTTGCTGACACTAATAATTTAACATTATTTATTTGTCTGCTCACAGTTGAATGGTTTCTAGTTGAGTAAATGATAGAATAGTTCTATTTTACCCATTCATGGGACGCTAAGTTTTCCGGGTAGTTTGAACCTGGGAATAATGGCAATGAAGCTGTACTTCATATTCCCCAAAGCTCTAGGATTGGAGCCTTAACATCAGATAGTTTAGTGCCATACCCAGGACACTCATTGTGGATGGGAATGTTTTACTCTTTTGTAGAAGTGCATTCGGTGCATTCTACAGCTTCTGGCGACCGGGCTCGTTGAATATTTTTATTTGAATTTTTGTGTAGGTGTTTTTTAAGAGCTTTGTACACGGTTATATGATATCAAGTATTCCTTTCTAATACAAATATTTTGGACACACGGTTATATGATAACAAGTATTTCTATCTAATATAAATATCTTTGTCCACGGTTATATGATATCAAGTATTCCAATCTAATATAAATATCTCTTGCACAGATCTATTTGACCTATAGAAGAGATCCTAGTAGATATTACCACTCCTGACCGGAGTGGACATGAGAATAATAGCTCCCCAGATCTCCAGAACTGAAACCTCACGACTAGATGCAGTTAGTTCATTGTCATACCAAAGACATCGTTTTTTTGTGAGTCTTATTCTTTTGCTGGGGATACAATTAGTATATCGTTAGCCCCATCGACAGAACACTGAATATCTGACGAAATCTGTAGTCATTCCGACATCAGTGAAAAATCACTAGTCAGTGATGATGTGGAAGACTCGCCAAGACTAAAATTAATAATAAAATTAAAAATAAAAACTCACCAAGTTTTTTTCTGCTACTGAAAAGAAGGACGCAATTATTTTTCTTTTTGATTTATTCCAATTTTCCAGAAATAATAAAATGAACATGTTGAATACTTCTATCTAGAAACATGATTAAAGGAAAAAAGAAGTTTTTAAAAAAATTATTACAACTTCAACTGTTACTTACGGAAAACCAACATAGTTTGGTGGTATTGTAAGATACAGTTGGGCCTCTAGATGAGAGATTTTAATGCTTTGGCCCTAAAACCACGTTTTTCAGCACCGTGTGTATATGATAATATTAATGTTATATATATATATATATATATATATATATATATATATATATATATGTGCACATATGTGTATATGTGTGTGTATACACCCAGGGTATACACAACCACCTTTTTGGCAACATACATGAGACATTTTGTGTGAATCTCTGAGGTAAGAACATTTCAAGATTAACTCGGATTAACTATGAAGAATTAACTGATATGAGACAATCCTCTCAACAATAAAAGGAAAATCGTGATCTTCTAGGGATTGAACAAAGAATTCGGTTCCAAAATCCTATTAGTTTACAGACAATGACAAATACGTGAAGAAAACCGGAGAGGTCAACGACTTTTAACATTATGACGATAACAACCACAATGATAAGATTAGTTCAAATACATCAATGAATAAGAAGATTAAACTATTTTAATTCTAAACTATTATAGCTCTGAAAACAGTCTAATTTGCAAAAAGTGCTTTCTAAGAGATTTTCTGGATGATGGAGTTAAACGATAAGAGGCATTATCAAGAACTTTAGCCGTTAATAAAGATGTCAGTTTCACGGAATTTATCATCTAGATGCAATATTTTCTACTTGACTGGCTAAATTTCATATTAAATTGATCTTTGACAGGTTTGCCAGATTCACGCGGGAAATAGATCCATCCTAGGAAAAACAGACTCAACAGAGAAGTAATGGATGCTCATATGAGACCAGTGCATCACTCAATCATTTCAAATTTAAAAACAGTGTTGCATAAAAAATTCTATTTGTCATGAAACACCCAATAAAATTAGTGAATGTGTACGTGTGCACACCCTCTCACTTATCATCACCCACAGTGGATTTTTTCGAAGTTCTTTAAAGTAAATCTTTTGTTCTTCACACTTCTGTTATATAAATCTGATTAGGTTTTATATTCTGGGCTCTTCGTGTACTAATCTCTCGTGATAATTCATTTTTGAAAATGCAGTGTAACGTGATGATCGTGAAAGCGTAAAACTTGCATCATATGGTTTTTATTTTTGTGTTATATATATATATATATATATATATATAAATGTACATATATATATATATATATATATATATATATCATCAAGTCGCGCTAACAGCACTAATTTCTCAGACTCTCTCTCTCTCCATCTCTCCCTATCATCTATTGCTCTCGGTCCTCTAAACTACATCCACACACATTTGATATAATTTCTTGCTGGCACGTCCATATGACGGAAGTCCATTGAAAAACGTCGTTTATGTGTTCGTCCTTGCTTCTCCAGCAGCGTTCCGCCTGTCTAGTTTGTTTTACTTGCATGGTTTGTGAGATCGGAGTTAAGTGGCCATACAATTGCTGTTTTGTGGAGTGTTGCTTCCAGCATTTGTTGAAAAAAAAATAGGTAGTATTCTCCTGTAGTTCCTATCTAGCTTTTTTTCCATGTATTTCGTTAGTGTCCATGAGATACATACATACACTAATATTGACACAACCCAGCTTGGAAAAAATTGCGTTTTATTTCATCGGATAGATCAGACTTCTGTATGATCGATAACTTGTTGATAGCACTACATGCCTTCGCTAGGCGTATGTTGATAACATTTTCAGTTGATGAGATATTGCTGCTGAGGCATGTGAACTTGTCTACTAATTGTAGAGGTCTGATGGAGATGGCTGCTTCTTGTTTGAAACATATGAACTCTATTCCATATGCGTTCAAGTGAAGACTGTTGTCTTGCTTTTGGCTAGGCAGTAAAGATTCGGCTTTGGCAGAAGGAATTGACTGAAGTACTAGATCATCTGCATTGTTTGCATCTGTTATAGTTTTTGTAGGATATTGTCTGCTTCTTACTTCTTTTTTTAGTGTAAAGCCATTTTCTTTTATTAGATTTATCAACGTTCAAAGTACGTGGTCTAAGCAGATTATAAATAAATATGGGTATTTCCTTGCAAAACTCTAGCAACAATGTTAAAGAAGGCTATTTCTCCATCACGTGAGTGAATCATTGTTTTTGTGTTTTCATGAAGCTTCATTTTTGCTGTAACAGTTTCTTTGGGGTGATTATATGCTTGTAATATTCTCCCCAATTTCCCTTTGAGTATGGAAATGAATGTTCACTGAAAATCTATAAACAACGGTGTTGTCTTCGATGATTCGACGGATAGTTAGAATCTGTGGAGCTGTGGATCGATTTCTTCGAAGACCGTTTTGATTTTTCATTGGCATTGTCTCGATTTCAGATTTGATACGGTTGAGAAGCAGAGCATTATAAACCTTAGCAACTATAGCAATAAGAGTTATGCCTTTAGTTTTTATTGATTCTGAAATAGAAAAAGGGAAGATGCAGCCTTATATCAATTTCTCTATTGTATTTTATTTATAGATTGCGTTGCATAACCGAAGACCTGAAGGTTTCTTCTCTTTTTGTCTGTACTACGTCAAGTCCTTCCTCTGTAAACTGTCTAATCTTGATGTCTGTAAACTGTCCAAACTTGATGTCTGTAAACTGTCTAATCTTGATGTCTGTAAACTGTCCAATCTTGATGTCCAGTTGGCTGAAAATATTTTTTAAAGGTTTTTCAGCAACTTTTGGGAATTTTCCAAGCAGATCGTTGAAATGCTCTTTCCACGTCTGCATTTGTTCTTCTTGGCTGGCAGCTTTTACTTTTGCTCTCGAGATGCACATCCTTTTTTTCTTTTCATCATTTATCTGCCATGTTATTTGTGATTGTCTATTTTCTACCGATTTTCTAATTTAATTGATTTAGCATTGAATGTATTCTAGTTGTTCTTTTTAGTCTGTGTTAGTTCTCTATGGACTTCCTTAAGTTTCTGTGCATTGGGTTTCTTTTAAGGATGCTATTTTCATGTTATCTAGTTTTTCTTTAATTGCTATTGTCTCCCATGGAACTTTGCACTTGGCTCTTGATTTGGTTGGAATGCATTTTACTGCTGCTTCTATATGGACTGTAACAAAGTTTTCATATTGGTCATTCGGAGTATGTCTTTCAGATATTTCATGAAGAGTACCAAACTTGTTTCTTACATTAAACGTATAATGATTTCTAATATTACTATTGGTGACTGAAGACTAGTCATATTGTGAAGCTTAATTGTTTGTATCTTATATCTGCGTAGACCAGGTGAATCTTTGCTGAAAAGATTGTGTAATAAGAAGATACTCCTTCAAAAGAGGAGTATCCAGCACAGCGCTATTTATCCACGACTAGTTCATGAATATATAATATAGCTATGTTTTAGAGTTATTTGGGTAGGTGTACGGTCATAATATCCACCCCTTTTTGGAATTTAGTATTTAGTCATGCTTGTCTGTTGTCGAGGGAAAAGTCTTCTAGATATACTCCAATATCTGTTTGACGAGTTCTGTAAGCACAATTTGTTATTTTCGTCTTTGTCTATTTAAGCATTCATGTCTCCCAGAAAATTTGAACGTTGTGTTTGTGAATGTTCCGGACAAGGAAAGATATATCCTTATAGAAGCTGATGATATCAGTTTCATCACTGGCATTAGTGAAACTGTCACAAGAGACGATTGCTATACAAGGATTAACATTAAATGAAACTAACATAATTCTCGGTTGTATTCTATTTACTAATTTTAAAGCAAGAGGACTGAAAAGCATTTCCACTCCTCCTGTGAAGTCATTGACGGAGTTTTTCCATGTGGATGCCAAGAAAAATATCCATCCTTTTCCAGTATCGTGTTATGTTATTTCTAGTTCGCTATAGTATGTTCAGCTGCAGACTTCATCAACTCAGATAATTGGTTGATTGTATTTACAGTTTAAAGTTAAATGTCGCTATGTTAACAATGATTTTTTTGGCATCTAAATAATTTTGGTTTGGGTCCGAGCTTTGTTGCTGAATCTCTGAATACTGAGGCCAAAGCTCCAACCTCAGCAAAAAGCACTTTGTTTACCCACGTGAAGGGTGATGCGGGTTTGGCTATACGGTTTGAATTGTAATGTCTTGTGGACTGATTTTCGTCATCAAAAGATCTCACCCTTAAACATGAGTAGCAGTAGTTTCCTTAAAGAACTAATTCATCTTGACCGTTGAGTTATAAAATTTGAATTCTCCCGATATTAACTCAGGTATCAGGGTTACAATTCTCGGAAGAGACGTGATCGAAACAACAAGCCTTTTTTTAAAGAATCTTAAAATATTTTAAGATATTCTATTACTTTTAAACATGGGTACGTTATTAAAAGCAATATATATATATATATATATCGAGAGAGAGAGAGAGAGAGAGAGAGAGAGAGAGAGAGAGAGAGATAGAAAAAATCTATGGGTTTCACCTAAACGAATCATATGGACATGTTCTGATGATCCGTTTAGGTAAAACCTCGATACATTTTTTTCTGACACTGTAGGCATTTATATTTCACTCTACTTAGTGTATTAAGCACTCTTACGTTTAGCTTAAAGAATTCTGTCGGTGTTTTTTCTTTTAAGTAGGCATATGATATTGGTTGATAATTTTCAAGGAGAACGTATGTTTTTCGTCTTTTCTTTTTTTTAATGGAATTTTTTCCCGGATACCAGTTTGCGTTATATCTTTTATTTGCAAATTGTACTATCCAGGTTTTTTCACACCATTTGAATCATAGAATAGTTTATAAAATTACTTACTTAATTATATATATATATATATATATATATATATATATATATATATATATATGTGTGTGTGTGTGTGTGTGTGTTCTATTAACACTTGAATTCGATACTTTTTTTTATAGTTTTTAAATGGTGATATAAAATTGAACAATGTAATAATGCAAATCATTATAATTCAATCGTGTAAACTTTTTAAAATCTGCTAAATTTGTTTAAAAATTAACCGTAAATATAAACACTCGTTTTCAGTTGACATTTTAGACGTCATGTGATGCACTTAATTTAATTCTGAATCATGTTATCTTTGATTGCACCTGCATTATTCTATTTGCTTACTACAGCATATTTTTCAAGACACACCATAAATATATATATTCACAATAATGAAGAAAATATATACATCGATGCCACTGAAGAGGAAAACTAGCTTTTATTACAATCGAGGACAATGAAGAGAATTTCAATGTAAACACAGATTGCTGACTCCATAACTCAACGAAAATCATTGGCAAAATAAACTTGGCAAACATATGTAACACCCCGAGGAGTACTATAAAAGTGAACCAATGAAAAAACACAAAAGCTGCGATAAAATGGTTCCATGAGATACATAATAAAAGTAAATGTGTCTTCATTCAGTTTGACATAAAGAATTTGTATCCTTCAATCACTGAAGAGCTACTCAACAAAGCATTGGACTGAGCTCAACAATTTATTGATAATGACGATGAAAAAATAAAAATAATAAAACATTGTCAAAAGTAGTTCTTATTCAATCAAAATCCAATTTGTACAAAAAGAAAATACTAACATTTTGATATTAGTATTGGAAGTTTTTGTGGTGAAAAATCGTAGGTATCTTCAGTCGGATTTCCTCCCCCGACTAGTTGAGGGAGGGGATGGTAGTAGAATGCAACGAATTGCCTTCTGAATCGTTGTTTACAAGTGGCGTATTTCTGGCCTTGTAAAGTTTACACATTAACTCGAGTTAACGTTATTTAGTCGACTAGCCAAAAAAAAAAAAACACTGAAATTTGTCGAGCGCCCCACATAAAAAGGTGTGCACCAGGCGCCAGGCAATAAGCCTAGCCCCCCTCCCCAGAGAGGGTAAGAGCTTGGGGATGCGTCACTGAGGCTCAAGGAGCATTGGTCTAAGCGCGTGTGACATGAATGCCGGATTCCCGGAACCCATGTCACACGGTCTCAACCGACTACCACCGGAACCAATACACACCCGACCTGATCCGTGTACCTGTGAACCCGGCCAGCGGTCAGGAGTGTGTTAGCACAAAAGCATACCGCTAACGGCTGGAAAAATCTTTCGTTTCATGCTCCACTTCATACATCTTATGCAAATGTGGTCAACAAAAATGTGATGTCGAGGAGAAATTAAATGTTCCTTATGTGGATTGTGAAAGAAAACAATATATATAGTCTCCACACTAAATGCTAACTCTCTGAAACTAGTGGACAAGTTCACCTACCTTGGAAGCAGCCTTTCATCTACTGAAAATGACAACAGTATGCGACTAGCGAAGGCATAGACTACTATCAATTGGTTATCAATCATACAGAAGTGAAACATCCGATAAAATAAAATTTAAATTTTCCTAAATAGTGTTTTTGTCCATTCTTTTATATGGATGCACCACATGGACGCTGACTAAGCGTGTAGAGAAAAAGAAACAGCTTGACGAGGATTGCAGAAGAATGCTGCGAGATATTCTAGAAGCAACATCCCACAAAGCAACCGTTGTACGGCCACCGACCTCCCATCTTTAAAACCATCGATATAAGACGGACAAGACATATGAGATACTGCTGGAGAAGTAAGAATGAACTCATAAACTACGTTCTCCTATGGACCCCTTTATACGCGCAAGTGTTGGCCGTCCAACAAGAACATATCTACAACAGATCTGTACCGACACAGAATGTAGTCTAGAAGACCTGCCGGAAGCAATGAATGATAGAAACGAATGGCGAGAGAGATTCAGGGAAATCCGTACAGCAGCACGACATGATGATATATATATATGTATATTATTTGGTCTAGTTAAACCGGAGTCGGGAATAATTCCGTCAGGACAAAAAATCACTCAACTATGAACATTTAAATTTTCCTGGTAAAGAGCTCAATGTAACTGAAATCACAGAGCAATAATTTCTTTAAGAAAAACAAAAACCAGTCACGTAAGGATTATAAATTTATTTCCATTCTGTTATGGGTATTGATATTAATCAATAACACCAAAAATAACAGGACTTCTTCAGATCTAATGGATAAAATAATTCAGAATAGACATAGGAAAGAAGGGTGGGAGGGGGTAGAAGAGGGGTGAAGAGTTTCATCCCCATTTCGCCCACTTCCGGTTTTTAGTTTTTTATTACCGGTTGGAATTATAGTAAATTAATTTTTTTTTATATATAAATTCTAAATACATTTCAGCCTAAAACTCCAGATTTAATAATGATTTAGGGAAGTACAACATTCCTTAATAACCTTACATAAGGACACATTAAATTAAATTCAAAATTTGAAATTAAAATTTTTAATTCAAAATTTATATTCGAATAAAATAAAAAGATGAGAAGATACCATGTGATGTGTACGTACTTTTCAATGGAAGGGTAACTGTATTAATAGGCTCGAATATAAATTTTCAATTTAAAATTTTAATCATGAATTAATGGGGAGGAAACTCTTCACCCCCTTCTACCCCCTCCCACCCTTCCTTCCTGTGTCTATTCTGAATTATTTTATCCATTAGATCTGAATAAGGCCTGTTATTTTTGGTGTTATTGATTCATATCAATACCCATAACAGGATGGAAATAAATTTATAATCCTATATATATATATATATATATACTAGCGGAAAAAAATCAACAAACCATCTTTTGGCAATTATAAATTTTTTCCTCTAGCCACTCCATTAGAGAAGCCAACCTCTTCAGTTATCCATAACACTATGGAGAGAATAACAATTTTTATTGAAAATTATAAAATATTCTTTCAATGAATTCTTAATCGTTAAAAAAAGGAAAAGAGAGGGGGGAAAAAGATATGAGCTAGAAGTTGATGTAATGTCACCATATGGTGTCATGTATCTAAAAAAAGTTTAACACGATTCACAAACCTTCAGCAACTAAAATCTTGTCAATACATTAACCAATTTTCTTTTAAGAAAGAATCTGTTTATTTATTTATTTACTCATTAAGAAAAAACGTGGCGATAAATACTATTACTAATATCAAACTTATCTTGTTAATACACACACACACACACACACACACACACACACACACACACACACACACATATATATATATATATATATATATATATAATCTATAATTCTGTTGGTGTAAAAAAACAGATTGTACGATTTGCAAATTCTGTAAACTGATGTCTGGGAGCAATCCTGAAGAGCCGTTTGGTGAAATCTAGGATAGACTCGCTCGTGGCCATGTAAAAATTATTTTCATTATATATATATATATATATATATATATATATATATATATATATATATATGTGTGTGTGTGTGTGTGTGTGTGTGTAAAACTTGTATATTTCTTTTTCCTAAAGTAAAAAGGATAGTCAACGTTATATGTGCATAATACTTCACAGCCTCTGTATCCCTTGCAGAAGAGTAGGACCCCCCCAAAAAAAAGTGTGTCGGGAGTATGATACTCTACTACATCTAATGGTGAGGTTTCAGTTCTGGAGCTCTTGGGAGTGCAAAGTATCTCTTGATTGCCATTTTTTCTCCGGTCCACACGAACCTAGAGTGATATTATCTGTTAGAGTTCCATATGACAATGTGCCAAAAATCCTCCTTATGAACAACTACACAAAAATCTAAATATGAACATCTGATGAATGCAATGCGATTACTTTACTTCAAGGTATAAAAACGTTGACGTGTTGGCATGCCATTAAAATCAACCAATATATTAATCATATATATATCATCATCATCATCATGTGCCGCTAGCACGGATATCCCTGACCCTCTCTCGCCACTTTTCCCTATCGTTCATCGCCTCAGGCAGGTCTTCTGGACTACATCCCGTATCCTCACATAGCAGCTGTATGTATGTTCTAGTTGGTCGTCCTGCTTTTGCTCGGTCATATGTGGGGGTCCATAGGAGTGCATCACTTATGAGCTCGTCTCTGTTTCTTCAGCAGTGTCCTGCGCGTCTGGTTCGTCTAACTTGGATAGTTTTCGTGATGAGAGGCAGGTGGCCGTATAGTTGGTGCTTTGTGGGGTGTTGCCGCCAGGACTTATTCAATATTGCTCGCAACATTCTTGTGAATATATATATATATATATATATATATATATATATATATATATATATATATAATGAAAACTGTAAATAAATCTGACGTTATAAACATTTACAGAAATGAAAAAACACAAGCTCTTCAGCAAATGATTTTATAAGTTAAATGAACGTTGGCAAATGTTTCTTCAAATAAAAATCCTCTGAATACCTGTTTTTTCACCTCTATATACATTTTCATATATATATATATATAAGTAAATATAAATCGAAATCCGACAGTATGAATTATGAACGCTATGTGCACATTTGTATCTTTTCGTTGTATACTTTTCATTTGCTCCTGTTATCTCAGCAAGTATCCATCGCTATGTGAACTATTCTATTATCCAAGTCCTGATGATGGTTACTGAAACCGAAACGTTCAATGTCGACTTTACATCATAATAAATCGACCTATTTTGATTATGTTTTTCTGCTATCTCCATATATATATATATATATATATACAAGTTGTGTCTGAAAAGTAACGTGTCTGGTGTCATAATTTTAATTCCAAACAACAAAATGCATGATTTCCTCTTCAAAGTAACCCGCTCGAGTCTAATGGAAACTCCTATCCTTCTCTACAACACTTCTATGTCCTCTTGATAGCTTCTACGCCTTTAAAACAGATATCCTTGATGACCCCTTTTGCTTGGGGAAAAGAAAAATCTCACATCGGAAGATCATGTCAATTGGTAAGGTGTTCAAGTTTCGGCTATGTTCCTCTCGGCCAGGAACTGCCGGATGCTCAGAGCGTTGTGAACAGGTGCATTATTATGGTAAAGCAGCCACGATTTGTCCTGCCATAAACCTCGTCTTTTCTCGAGCAGCAAACGAATCATACGCCGCATAATCTCATTATAGATATGCCGATTGATCGTCTGACAATGTGACAAGAACCCACTGTCGACGATGCCCCTCACTTTGACTATTTTACTTTCTTCAGCCTCGACGACGTCAGAGACTTCTACTGTCGGCTCAGGCAAATCGTTTTTGTTTTGTACTCAAAAATCCATATATCATCACCAAAGCAAGTCTAGTACCTGATGGCACTTCTGATTATCATTCAGAAGTCGTGGCATCAATTTTTCGCAGACTTTCCGCGTACCCAAATCTCCAGTGATAATCTTTCAAGTACTATCTTTTTTTCATGTCCACCTGACATGCGATCATTGGAACAGTCAACCGACGATCACTGAACACTTACCCTCTCGACGTTGAACTCATTCCTGCTTGTTGACGGCCGTCCACACCAGGAATAAGCGAGTTCGAAGTCCAGTCGCGCTATCAAGTTCACTTTCAGATTAATACCCTCGGAAAAGGTATGAAACACTTATTCCCGCCTCCAGCTCCGAATTAAAAAGAATTACAGTCGTTCGTCTATAATAATGGCTTTGACATTTAATAACCGACAAAGATTGATATATCATTAAACAAAGAAACCAACCAAACTTCAACTGGAGTCATCTGTCACTTCCGCGTTCTCTCTTTGAATGTATTTATACATTTGCCAAAACATTTCAAGCACTTGTGACAGAGTTTTCCCCAAAAGGATTAAAATTTTCAGGTTTATTCATTACTCGGTGTTTACTCTAACGATCAGGAAAGAGGTGTACAGTTATATACTCCCAAGGTATGTTTGATGATAACACCATCTGCTTATCCCTCTTTCATTCATAGCACACATAACACTCGAAGTCCCGTTACTTTTCAAACATACTTCGTAAATATATATATATGTGTGTGTGTGTGTGTATATATATATATATATATATGTGTGTGTGTGTGTGTGTGTGTGTGTGTGTGTGTAAATAAGTCAGCCGACTGTAGTCGAGAGCAGCCCAAAGACCCTCTTTTCAATAGCTACTACATCGATGTGTAAGGTAGGGCGTTACTGCTTCCCCTGGATAGTTCCACTTACCCTTGATTATATATATATATATATATATATATATATATATATATATATATATAATAGCAACAAACAGACGTAAGGATTTATTCAGAATGAGAATAAAAGCATAAAAATAAAAGGAAAAACAGTTTGGCACACCGGTTTCGATCGACAGAGCTAAATGAGGATAATATCAAAGGAAAAAAAAACAAACTATGGTAAATATATAGGGTGGAGAAAAAAATTGCATTGGGGACTCTATGGAAATAATGTTAAGTCCTAGCAGACATTCTCTCTGTTTGCTGAGAGATGGTCTGCCGGATAAAATATGAATTGTCTCCACTACTTTTAAATGGAATGAAGAATGTGACTTGCTCAGTACTGAGAACTAGTTCACAGTAAATTTCTCAGCAGTCAGGTTTTTTTATTAGGTGTTCTGCAATTGAAGACCCATATGTATTCTTAAGATTATCCGTCGATTCAACGTTAAAATTCCATATCTTTGTAGAGACATGTTTGATTCTGACATCAAGTTTCTCTTTCTCTCTCTCTCTCTCTATATATATATATATATATATATATATGTCGGCGAGTGGGACTTCTATAAAATTCCCTCTTTTCCTTAAAAAAACGACAGCTATCAAATGCATATTATTGATAGATTCGGTTATTTTATATTGATTAACCCTCCTCCACCAAAAAGCAAAGAAAAAATCACGAGGTCGGGTTATCTGTTCTTTCGTTCTAATATGACACTAAACAGCAGAAAATTACTGATTCACCCTTGTATCTCGGCAGACATTTTTATCTTGAAGACCTGATAAATTGTTTTGTCATTATCTATCCTAACAGGTCACATTTTTTGAGGGAATTGAAATTAACTGATACATCTTGGAAGGTTTCATTCTTTACTGTTTAAACTCGAAAATAGCGGCGATCTGTCAGGAAGAGAACATTTTTGCTTCAATTTTTTTTTCTTTATGAAAGTAGTTAAATGAAAAAGTTATGGTAGAAAAAATTTGATAATCGTTTTTATCAATCACTTTGAAGGTAACTGTAAAATATTAATCAATATTCTCTATGACTCTGAATAATATAAAAGGCTGTAAATAAAAAAAAATGTATGATGATTCGACCTCTATTCGTATTGCAATGTTTCAAGAGCAGGGAAAATCAAATATGGCTGTCAAAAATGGACAAAAAGATTCTAAAAATAAGTAAATGAATAAATGAAAAAAACAAAAAAACAAAAAAAAACTTAAAGAGATGAATGTAAAGTTTCCACCATAACTTATTCATGTCTGGCATTTTTGTCATTTGATGACAAAAGTTGCCAATCACTTTTTGCTTTTTCCTTGCATAAAATTTCAATTTGTTATTTCTTTGTAGATTGGTTGGATCATTTAAAAAAATCCGTGAATCGTTTCATGTTACATGTCGAGACATTCATTTTCTGAAACATTAGCAGATGCATATATATATATATATATATATATATATATATATATATATATATATATATATAGTGTTTATTCAAGTTGGGTTAAAGATGATCTTATGTTTTTCTCTTGCTTTCTTCGTAGTTTCTTTGTATCAGCGTCCATGGATAAGTTGTCCAAGTTTTTTTTTCCCCAAGCGCTTTCGATCATATCGTTTTATCATCCTGCGGCCCAAATATACACAATGTCCTTAGTCGAGGGTGACCAGAAGATTCCCTTTTCAATAGCTACAACACAGAGGTATAGGAAAGGCTGCAACTCCATTCCCTGGATTGATCCACTTTACCCTTGATCCTTACCTTATAATGCTGAGTGTTAAGCAAGGCGGAATCAAGTATCATCTTTTGAGTCTTTGGTATGACTCAAACTGGAATTGAACCCCGATCTCCCGGACCATCGGCAAACACTCTACTCCAGTGGTTTTCAAACTTTTTTTGCCACCCCGCTTCACCGCCGGACCAAAATGGTAGCGCCCCCCGTTCAGTAGGATTAATTAATAAAGAGAGGATAAACTCCCAAGAGCAGAGTTTAAGGCAATTCGAAAGAGGAATTAAGAAGGGGAGAAGAAATGAGAAATAAAAGTAACGGAGTTAAAAAGAGGCAGAAAGTTTAACGTCGCAGCGAGAAAACGGGAAGTAAACAAATGGAAAAGCGGTGACCAGGGGAAAATTGTCCCTTACGAAGAGAGTTCAGGATACAGACGTGACATGTACGTCAAGTTGCAGTGACTGGAGGACGCTTAATTAGACCGCCCCGTTTTTCCGGCCTTTCTACAACACCAACGACACATTTTACTGTAATTGCTTCAACACCCCCTTCACAATTTCAATGCCCTCATCCGACTGTTTACTCGCCAGCGCCCCTCAGAAAGTTCATATCACCCCCCTCCCCGGGGCCGGTACCGCCCACTTTGAAAACCACTACTCTACTCATTAGACCAAAGGCCCAGTAAGTAATATAAGTAAAGTTGCCTGACCGTAGTCGACGGTGACCAGAAGGTCCCCTTTTCAATAGCTACAACACCGAGGTGTAGGAGAGGGCGCTACTCCTTTCCTAGATTGCCCCACTTACCCTTGATCCTTACCTTGTAATACTGAGTGTTAAGTAAGGAGGCATCAAGAACCATTTTGTGACTCTTTGTAATGACTCGAACTGGGGTTGCTATATTTATAGGTAAAGAGGTAAAGAGTGTTCAGTATCGGTGATTGAGCGTATATATCTAAATTAGAATAGCACAGACATAGACGAGGGGACGAGCGGTATGAAGAAATCGACGTCGGGTGTTTTTGTTCGTCTACCACCCATGTTTCTCATTGCGTTTCACTGTAACAACAGTATATCCTCCATTCTATTTTTCTCTGTCGTTTCGTGTCTGATTTCTAGAAAAACAGAAATGTTAATAAACTTTTCGTATTTGAAGTAATGGGTCCATCTTGTATTTGACAAGTGTAACGCTTGTTGATGTTCTAGATGATGCCATATCGGTGAGGCAACATTACATTAAGGCTGTCAGAAAAGCTCTCTATGGTTTGGAAAAAATATACCACTAATTAAAATTATTTAACCTTGTTTGTTTGAGGAATATCTTTGAAGCCAAAATGTTCTTTTTAAAAAATGTTTTGTGTCTTTTCTGTAATTAGTTTATTTACTGCTCATTAAAAACCAAAGTGAATATCTTTTAAGTGTGCTGATTCCATAATTTTTTCTGGAGTCGTAAGCAAATTACTTTCGAAGGAAACGGTGGAAACAAGGTTTTAGCATTAGGATTTAAAACAAATTCCATGGTCACATTCGCCAAACTTTTCCATAGCACTTTTTTTTAAATTCTGTATTATAATAAATCTGGCCAAAGGTACTGAGTATTTTCTACTAATCAGTTCGGAACTCAGATAGGTTTGATAATTCCCTAATTTTTGCCGGGGGTGGGGGTACAATGAGTTTTGATTAATTCAGCAGATTATCAAATAACCATTGAAATCGATATCGATTTATGTCAGAATGTAATTTTGTGCTTATATTCATGAAATTCCTTGGGATAAATTGGATAAACTTATCCCAGGAACCTTATTTAAATTCTGCTAACAGTTTCCTCATTTTCTTTGACACTATACGATCTTCCTTTCTCACATCTTTCATATGATAAAACTTTTACATTTCTTCTAATGTCTCTTTTAATATCTGTGTCAGGAAAGAGAAAGTGTTTTATTCATCTGTCACTGCTCATTCCAAAGCGACTTTCTTCTTATTGTTTCTGCCTCAAATGAAAGCAAAATGCATTTAATACCCAAATCATTGTCCAATAATAATGACAGAAAACTCGACCTATGCTTTGGTTTGGTTTAGTTTAGTTTCATGGCATTACAATCATTGTAGGTCATTTAAGACCAATTCCCCTTTTTACTTAAATAAAAGATATGATTTTGAAATACATTTTGTAAATAACGTTTTTCAATGAGTATGAGCTCATTTTTTGGCAAAAAGTTAAATGGTTTTATTTATTTCAATCTAATGCGAATAATTCTATTTACTATTAATCATTTGTTTGCACATAGTTAAAGGTTTTCTAGTATTGCTATTAATACAAACAATTCAATTAAACATCAGTCATTATCTACATAGAGTTAAATGATCAAACAGTTCTAGTTCAAGCAATTCAGTTTAGCATAAACAACTTGTTTGCACACAATGCTACCATTCCGGAGCTGAGTGTACTTTGGAACAATGGCAATGAAGGGATACTCCGCATTCCTCAAAGTTCCAGCATTATTGGATCGTGGCAATCAGATTGTTTTGTGTGATATCCATGACACTCGTAGGGGAAGTTTTACCCCTCTGCAGAGATGCGATCAGTGTATTCTGCACCCCAGCCGACGGGGCCAGCGGCCTATCCATAGGATTTTGAATTATATAAACTGATGATATATTTTTCTGTCTCACTTTTTATTGCCATATTGAACACAATCATAACTCTGAATTGTTTCATGATTGATTCATTTTAACGGTATGTCAATCGCGACGGATTGACATACCGTTAAAATGAATCAATCATGTTTTATGTCCATAGGTTAAGGAATCACAATTATGTTTTATGTCCATAGGTTAAGGAATCGCATTCATTGTACATTCTTATGCACATTTTTTGTAGAGTTGTTTCTGAAGAGAACTTTTGTGCCCAGGGTTCTATATATTTGAGACATCGATAGGACTCTAACAAGTATCACCATTCCGAATCAGAGTAGACCTAGGAGTAAGAGCAATGAATGAGTACTCCTCACTCCCAAAATTTCCAGAACTCATGATTAGATGAAGTTCAGTGTCATACCAAATACAATATGGGTTTTTAGCTGAGGCGTCTGACATTCGTGCCGGATGGTGTATCGACAAACAAAGCGTAGCACAAGACCACTCAAGTCTACTTTAAGCTATAAACAGGCATACGTGCCAGACTCACGTTACATCAAGTAAGTTCAAGTTCAGCCAGCTCATATAGCTCACATTGCACTAAGTGAGCCTCTGACCAGCATAATCCAACTTCCCTTCTGTAAAACCAACACTGTAAAAAAGACTTTCAGTCAAATCCTGTCAGGTGGGAGACAGACATAGATATCCATACCGAAGACCACCTCTTTTTTGGGGAGAACTTACTGTTTTTGCCGAGGATACAGTCAGCGTATCACGACGAGACTCACCAATAAGGAGATTACTTTTTTTTTATTTCGGAGTTTGATGAATATTAGTGTGAAGTTAATATTTATGGCTACCGGGTAGGCATTGTCTACTCTATAACCATAAATACAACATTGTTTTTTAATGTATCTATTATATCTATCTATAAGGCAAAGAATTGTCGAATTTTGGCCCTCAAATTTTATATGGTTTCAGAGAGGTCCATGCCTTATTATTAGTTTTTGA
The DNA here is from genome assembly GCA_963585895.1 of Sepioteuthis lessoniana. Lineage (NCBI taxonomy): Eukaryota > Metazoa > Mollusca > Cephalopoda > Myopsida > Loliginidae > Sepioteuthis > Sepioteuthis lessoniana. Next base: position 6,323,443 of record OY757934.1, read on the forward strand.
AAATTTAAACTTTTATTGAGGGATTCAGTTAACAATGTGAATGTAAAGCTAAACAGCCTATATTGGACGCTTTTATTTTCTGCATTTTATATAGAAAAGCTTCAATAGTTATTGTTGATTGCTGCTTGACAATTGATTTCCAACTTAACCATTTTTGCTTATCTCATTTAATTATATTCCATCCTTGATTGATCTTCTAACATCGCTTTATCTCTATAACATATTGGCAGCCATTTGGCTTCATTCAGAAAATATAGAAACGTTTAAACATTTCTCTCTTTATTCAAAAAATGTATTTAAACAGTCGAGTATATTCAGGAAAAAAGTCTAAGTACAGGTTTACAAAGACAATTTCCTAACCTCAAGATTTAAAATGTGAAACCTTTAAGATCCCGAGTGAAATTATTTCTTCCTGATTTTCAATACATTTCTATAGTAAAATCATTAATAATGTATTTATATTATACATGTAATAGTTTTCTTCTATTAGTAATGCTTGAATTAATCCTTGACCACTGAAAGACCTTTTTTCCTGATTTTATATTTATTTCTATAGTAAAATCATTAGTAATGTTGTTACATTATACATACATTTTCTTTTGGTAATTTTTGCATAAATTTCTGACCTTTGACTTTCATTTTCTTCCTCATTTATCGCAATGCATTTCTGATAGATCTACCAACTTCTTCTTCTTCTTCTTCTTCTTCTTCTTCTTCTTCTTCTTCTTCTTCTTCTTCTTCTTCTTCTTCTTCTTCTTCTTAACCCCTTGGCTGCCATTTTGCTTCATTCTTATTATTTTTAGGCCCGCAAAAGGTTCTGTCTGACACACATCAGAAGACAAAAATATAAAAAAAAGGTCTTCTCTCTTTTTATTGTCAAAAAAGTGCATTTACAACGACTCACATTGAAACAATATCAGTTAGAAAACAGATGTCAGAGGTTGAAGCCATTAAGAAACTTTTGAGTTTGACATGTTACAGAAATATCAGACAATTAATGGACATCACGATTAACAATATGGATTCTTTGAGATCATAAGGAAAATTTTGGCTGGCAGAAAGTAAGATGGCGTAATGATCTGGATATGTTCAAAATGTTTTGGCGCCATGATGCTCAGGAACAAAGCATGAAAATAAATAAAAAACCGGACAGAACCTTGGAAGGACTATGCCCAATGGTGGACTTTAAAAGCTGATAGTCACGTTGAAAAATATTTAAGGATTATTTTTAGAAGAATAATCGACTACCGTTTCAAATGTGTAGTCATATAAAGTTATGTTTTATGCTGATAACAGTTTTGGCATAAACACAGTTTTATACAGGGGGATTAAAAATGCTAACGCTTCTATGATAGTGCATTAATAATTTCAAACAGTCTCCACCTATTCTCCATCCCTATCAATACATTTCTAGAAGTTTACACAGCTGATTCAAGAAAATCTTAGTGAAGTCCCCGTGGTGTAGTAGCTAACGTTCTGGACTGCGATATCGAAGTAAGCGAATGAGAATTCCAGTCAAACTATTACGTTTAATTTCGCACTTATATCTCAGAGAAAGGTATGAATCACCTTATACCTCCAGCTATTGGTTGGATAGTATAATGACAGTTCATCAACAAGGCATAAGAATTGAATAACCCACTAAGGTTGGTATACACTTAAACAAAGAAACCAATGAAACCCAAGAAAATGTTAACAATTTTATGAGAGTATAGATGACAACTTGAACAACAGTATGTACTGTAAGCAACATGAAGCCATATTCCGGTATTCTATGTTATTGCTGCGCTTATTGTTATTGTGCTGATTTGTTCCTTAATATTTTGTGTCAAACGACAAAGTACAGCTCTCTAAGGGTGTTACTACTCTATACTCAAACTGCACTCTTGAATATATGAGATTTTGATTTCCGGAAAAGGAAAACGCTTTTCTTGTTTGAACCACTCAGTATGAAAATGCATAAAAAATATTCTTATATGCTAGCGTAAAAGACTTTAGATTATAATGGATATTAAAAAACCGCTCTCTTTCTATTTTATCATCTTTAAGATCTACCGACCCCCCCCCACAACTTATATAGCTACTCATTTAATACATACAAAGATACATACATACATACATACATATAAGCGAGGACTATGCAAAGACAAATCAATATAGACATTTTCACATCCACATGTATATACACAACGCTTATACGCAAGCATACTCTTATAGGGAGGTGCGGTTAGCGTAACGATTATCATCGTTCGGAATGGAATTGGTGACCCTAATTCGAATCCAAGATGTGGCTGCTTGCGTTTTACTTCGCGCTAATGTTCTTGGGAAAAGCACAGATACATTTGTTTTTACCTATCTACGAGTAAATAATAAGGTTAACAGTTCTTTAGCCTTGGTACTGCAACCAGTCTAGGAAAAGGAAAACTCTGAATTCCCACCAGTTTTACTCAACTTAAAATTGACCTTGTGTCACATCCTACCCTTGTAAGAGGGGTTAGATAAATGCATTCTTCTATCTTCACAGTCACCCACTCCAAAACATCGTATTCCCTCAATACTTGTTCAGTTTGGGTTAGTCAGTCTTTTACTCAACGAAGGGATTTTCTGTACTTACGTTGTCACACCCTCCAAAACATAGTGTTTCTCGAAAAACTATCATATAACAGACTGACTTCTTTTGGATGAGTCAGTTTCCAACTTAAAGGATCTACCGTATATGTTCATTACACAAAATATGTTTTTGAAATGTCGAAGCTTACCTGATTTCCAGTCCTCTAACCTTGCTGTAGTTTCAATTCAACGTTTCCCCGGAATTCCTTTACCAAAATAAAGACAATAAAGTTTTTATTTAACATTGTTTCCGATTTATAACACCTGTGTATATAAAATATAAGAATATTATAAATAGTAACAAAGTTACTTTTTGTATATCATTGGAGGGATTTTAGTATGTTTGTAATATACAAGTAAGCACAGTAGGCTACATCAATGTCTAGACTACATTGTTTAATTATGGTATTGTATTGATTTTGATTGTGTTACAGCAGCTTTGAAAGTATGTTTGGATATTTTTTCTTTTTTTCTTTGAATGTTGAAGAAAATATTTTTGTTGGTCAGCCAAAAGATAGGGGTCGTTCATTACGCATGATATATGATGAAAACACCTTTTTGTGGCCAAAAATAAGGGGTCGTTCATTATCCATAATATATAGGGTGTCTTAATAGATATGGAACCCATGTGACTGTTAACAACTCTGCTAGTAATAATGTTGTGTTCTTTTTTGTTTCAGATTTGAAAATAACAATTATTATAACAATTATTATTCCTCGATCACAATGCCTTGGACAAAAGAGGGAAAATATTTTCTGTCACTGCTTATTTGGAGAGAAAATCATAGAAAACAGTCTAAAAATAGATGCAACTCATTTATATGATAATGATTTATTACTGAGATTAGAAACTCAAAAAAAGATTGCATGTACTGGAAGCTATTACAATAACAATTAAAGAAAAACAACATTGATTTGATGTCTCTAGCTCAAAGGATGCATTTTTTTACTGGACGTGTTTTAAATGACCGCCATTGCACTTGTCTCAGTAATAAATCATTATCATATTAATGCGTTACATCTATTTTGAGACACCCTGTATGATAAAAAGAAATAAGGAGTCGTTCATTCTACAAAATCATTCACTACTCGAGTATATAAGGTACTGCTACTCGGACTGTTACTCCTTCAAAACATCGAGTTCAATCAAGAGCTATCTTACAACATACTGGCTTTTTTCGATTAGTTAGTCACTAAGGTGACAAAAAACATTCCTCTCTTCTTGTTACTCTGATGAAATCACGTACTGACCTTTGGCTCTCCCGCTGTAGACTGTCTTCTCTCGGGAATTCTATTTTGTGACCCCAATTTCGCCAATCAGTCTTTTAGTATATTAGAAATCACCCCAACTATTATGAAATTAAATGCTGCCAACAACATTATTGCTGCCCTAGCCCGGTAAACATAATATAAAATGTCTCTGAAGTCAACAAGAAAAATTTAAAAAAAGAAGAAAAAATAATCAATTCTGCAATGTCATTAAAGAAAAGGAAATAATGTGATAAGAGCTAGTCTTTTCCTTGTCTCCGTGAATTTCAAAATTGCTTCAATAAACGGTTTAAAAAAATAATGAAAAAAACGCACAAATAATTTTGTATTTCACGTTTTTTCCCATCAAGTAAGATAAGATATATAATTTCTCTAGTTGAAAAATATTTTGGTATATATTTCTGTTATAAGATAACGTCGGAACGTTAACCATATCATTGTATAGCCTGAATAAAATAGAATTTCAAAAGAGATAAATTTTCTGTTATATTAACTAGAAATTAAATGCTGACTATTTTGCCAATGATATATTTTTCGAATATTTGTCCTTGGAAGTAATTTAATTTTAGAACGTATGTTTGTTTGGATTTTATGGCATATCAACCTTAGTTGGTTATTTGATGCCAAATCCATTTTTATTCAAATAAATAATTCTAATTCAAACAATTCAATTTAGCATGAGTACACAGTTTAATTGTCAAAAACAGTTCTATTTCAAGTGATTCAGTTTAGTCAAACAGTTCTATATCAAACCATTCAGTTTAGCATACAAAAGCAGATCCATTTCAAACGAATCAGTTGAGCATAAGTACGCAGTTAAAATGTTAAAACAGTAAAAGGTTCTATTTCAAGCAACACAGTTTAGTTCTATTTGACCCATAGATAGGACTCTATAAGGTGCAACCATTCCAGGCCAGAGGGAACCTGGGAGCGATAACAATGAAGGGGTATTCCGCATTCCCCAAAACCTCAATACTAGTGGAATCTCACCATTGAATTGTTAAGTGTCATATCAGGACACTCGTTGGAGGGGGTCTTACCCCTCTGCAAAGAAGCAGTCGATGTATTCTACAGCCCCATCCCACTGGGCAAAACATTAGAAGGATTTAAAAAACAGTCGGGTTTTCAGTGTGACAAAAATATACTTTCTTGAATAAAATTAAAATATTTTGTCATATTGACCGCAATAAGTAAAATCAACGAAATAAATATCATAGCAATTTGTATAATGTAGAAGATGATTATAACTGGGTGACCCGGTTTGTTGCATTGTACCAAACATAAATAAGTTTGGTAAATTTCAGTACAAGATTTTATTAATGAGTTTAATTGGATTGATTGATTTTGACGGTAAATCTGAGTTTATTAAATGCCAAGAGTTTAACGAATTTTCAACGTCGTTTAAATTTAGTACGTTATTATTTCTTAAAATTTTTTCACGCTGTTATATGATATCAAATATTTCAATCAAATACAAATAATTTGTACACAGTTTTATAGTTTCAAGTATTCCTATCTAATACAAGTAATTTACATACACTTTCAACTATTACTATCAAACACAAATAATTTACTCTAGATTGCACCCTGTGTCCGCTCAAAGCTAATGAATGTAGCTTTTTTTTCTAATCGGCCAACACTAGTGGGTCCATGTGTAGGAGTCCATAGGAAAACCTTACATTGAGTTACTCCTTACTTGCCCAGCAGTGCCCAATGTCTTGTTCGTCTTACTTGGGTGTTTTATGAGATGGGAGCAAAGTGCCCATACAGCTGGTGTTTTGTTGAGTGTTGCTTCCAGGATTCGTTCAAAGCAACACGCAGCATCTTTGTTCACATCTAGAAAGCCTGATTGGTTTGGCTTGGTTTGATTTTGTGGCATATCAACCATTGTAGGTTATTTAATGCCAAATCATCTTTATACATATATATTAAATACAGTGGAACCTCGGTTGCTGAAATTATTCGTTCCAAAATTATTTTCGACGACTGATTTGTTCGAAAACTGAGACAATGTTGTCCGGGTCGACTCGGCCAGCCGTTCGGTCATGTTCGGTTTGCCTTGGCAGTTATTCGCGCGTGTTCCATTTTCATCGGTTCGACTCGTGTATTCGAACTCTGAACATTTGTTCGATCAGTGAGGAATTTTTTACCCCAATATTTTACTCGAACACCGAATCGTTCAATTTGAGAGACGTTCGATAACCGAGGTTTCACTCTATACGATTTGTAAACACATTTTGTTGATAATATTTTTTAAACGAGCCTTAGCTAATTCTTTTACAAATAGTTAAATGGTTTCAAGTATTTCTATTTCAACCAGTTCTATTTGACTCTTACATAGGACCTTATCAGGTGATACTACTCTGGGAAAGAGTGGACCAAGGAGCTATGGCCATGAAGGGATACTCCGTATTCCCCAAAGCTCCAAGACTGGAGCCTCACCATCAGATTATTCAATGACATATACAGGACACTCGATGGGGGTGGGGTCTTACCCCGCTGCAGAAATGCAGTTGGTGTATTTTACAACTCCAGCCAGCCTAAGTAAATGACGATAACTATTGTTACCTGACTTATCATAACATGATTTAAGGAGACTCATCTTACAAAGTTATTTTCTTTTCTCTCTTACCCGACACTTTATTTCCCATCGTTCAACAGTCTAATTCTTGATTTCAAAAAATTTATTACAGCTTCTTCAAAGCCACAAACAAATCGTCGTTAACTAACCTCGCAACAGATAATTTTCTGTGTTTATTTTCATCAGCTCAAAAAATATAGTAATTATTGAAAAAGTTCGTTTCTTTTCTATTTCTATTTTTGTTCTAAGTCAAATTAAAAAAAATGCCAGGACATAATTGACAATTACTTGCAGATTATGAATAATTTTTAGAGCTTAAATTTATCAACGTTTTTTTTCGGCAGAATTTGAATTATCTCTGGTAAAAAATTTAGAAGTTATATATATATATATATATATATAATCTTTCTCGTTTACTCAGGCTAGCCAGATGGAAACTACACAAAGAGTGTCGTTTTCAACAAATCCTGGAAGGAGCACCTTGACTTAGTTGGCTTTTGTGGTATATAAACCATTGTTAGTTATTTAATGCCAAATCATCTTTATACATGTATATTAAATACAGTGGAATACCAGTTGTACAACTAACCTCCCATCTCACAAACCATCTAAATAAGATGAGCAAGACATACTGGACACTGTTGGTGAAGTAAGGAAAAACTCATAGGCGAAGGTCCCGAATGGACTCCTACACATGGACACATTAGTGTTGACCGACCGGCAAAAACATACATTAATTTATTTTGTGAGGACACTTGGTGCTGTCGAGAGCAAATTATTTGTATGAGATAGGAATACTCGAAACTATATGACAGTGGGCTATTTATTTGTATTAGAGTTTAAACATATCAACTTTTTCTCGCAGCATTTAAATGTCTTCCGTGTAAAAAATTTAGAAGATATATATATATATATATATATATATATATATATATATATATATATATATATATATATAAAACAATTGGTCACCTTAAGATAATAAATTTCATTTCCATCCAGTTAAAAAGCATTGTTATAAATCAATGCTCTAAATAATTAACAGGACTTCTTCAAATCAAACAAGAAAATGAATTAAAATAACTCTTTCATATTTACAACCAGATTTTTAAAAAAATTATTTCTCCTATATAAAAGTAACCGTTCCAATTCAAGTAACAATAAGTATCAACTTATTTTGGCATGTAAGGAAACATCTGGTTTCCTTATACTTCAAATTTAACTGAGGAAAAATTTACAGCTACAAAAATACATGCCCACCTATACAAAGTATCATATAAAAAAATTATAATTCTAACATATCTTATTTTAATGCGTCAATTTTAATCATTAAAATGAAATAAATCAATGTAAAACTAACGTTATTTCTATTCTTACATCTAGATGTCGGGATAGAAATAAATTTAAACTGTTTTGAAAAATAATTGAATGAATAATTAATAACTATGACTTATTGAATTGATAAATGAATTAAGATTTGAATTAATATCAGTAATTTTTTGTTTCGTTTCTGTAATTTTGGGGAGTGGGTGGATTTTACCGTCAATAACATTTTCTTGTTTGATTTGAAGAAGTCCAGTTAATTTTTTAGAGCATTGATTTATATCAATGTATTTTAACAGGATGGAAATAAATTTATTATCTTAATGTGACCGATTGTTGTTTTTTTTTTTTAAATAATTTGCTCTGGGAATTTTATTTTCATTGACCTCTTAACTGGGATTACTTAAATCTAATATTCTATATTTGAATATCTAAATTGTCCTGGATGGAATTGTTCTCAACTCCGGATTTACTGGATTAAATACTGTTATATATAGCCGTTGAACATCCGTTCAACGGCTATATGTAACAGTTTAAAATTTACTTCGCATCTAATGGCTGCATGTGGCTGAAGGGTTAGAGGCTTTGGATTGGCGTTTGAATCAACCGGGTTTTGATCCCAGCTACGGGAAGCTAGTGTCTAGCCAAACTGAAGAGTTCTGATAGAACGAAACAGATCTGTCTGTGGATGACTATAGAGTTATATATATATATATATATATATATATATATATATTTGAAATATTCAGTCAGTGTCCAAAGACAATGGGTGTGGATTATTCTTTACATAGAATATATGAGGAAAATCATATAAATCTATGAGAGTGATCAATGTATGGCTATTGTTAGTTCCCTATTTATTCGCTGGGGTATAACAAAATTCATATTCAAAAGGTATATAGTACAATTTGATGGAGACTCCTACTAAGGAAAAGAAACCCCTAAAAGAACGCAAAATTGGGAGGGATTGACCGGTTGATTAATTCCACTCCTGTTTCTTAATCGTTCTAACACCTAGCATTTTGACCCCGTCTGTCCACGCTTATGAATGAAATAATTTGTAATTTGATTTCCACTTTTATTCTTATTTTTATGCTTATTTTTATTTCTATTTTATTTATTTATTTTTATTTTCTAATTTCTATTTTTCTATTTTTTTAATTCCTTTATTTTATCTTCTGAATACGAACTGTAACTCCACATTTGCTACTCTGCGACGAGAGAGAAGCATGTAAATAGTCATCTGACGAGACGGGGAGTACAGTAATATTCTCCGCCGAAATAAATTTATTATGACGACTTAACCGAGTTTGAGTCTCCATCAAATTGTACTATATATATATATATATATATAAAAACACAGAACAAAAATAACTGAAAATACCTAAGTCCTCATCATCTTAATCTAGAGACCCCTAAATCAGCAAGAATAAAATCACCCCGCAAAATCATTAGGCAAACCCATTGAAGCAAAAAAAAACAAAAAAACAATTAAAAAAATGACAAACAAAACAAAAACAAAACAAAAAAAATAATGCAACTCTCAAGGATCAACCAAAACCTTTAACAGATCCTATTATGTAGAAATATGGATGTTGAAACTGGCAACATAGAGGCGAATCTCAGTCTAGAAGATATACTGGATGCGATGGGTGAATTGTCATCTAAATTACGCAAAAAATGAAAGTAAAACTGATATCTCACTTTATCAGATATATTTACCAAAATTACAGGAAAATATCGAGAAGAACTATTGATTAAATTTATTGAAAGAAATCGCCAGACTCAATACAGACGACTTCGGAATCTCCTGCAAGCTTTTTTCCGGCGGTCTTTTTGTTTTAATTGGTAAATACTGCCGTTATCCTAGCCTTTAGTTCATTTTTAGTGTTTTTGTAAGAATAAAGGAGATTGCAATCAAGGGAGTTAAGCGGCCCGATGTTAGGGGTGATGTGGTCGCAGAAAGTTACGGACAGCCAATACTGGTTACTGCTATTTGTGTTGAATGCCATAAAGTCCTGTTGCCTGACGTAGGGTTTCCCAGCTGCTATCCTCACGATCCAGGTAGATCCTACCTCTTTTACGCACTTCATGAAGGCCACTTGTGTTGAGTCTGGGGCTTTGTGGATAGATGAATGGAGGCATAATGCCACCATCCCTTGTAACCACTCCAAACACCATGATGTGGACTAAGTGTTTGATTGTCATCACTATCAGTCCATCTTATGGGGACAGAGCAAATGGTTGTTATGTGACTTTACTAACTGATCATGGCAGAAATTTTTCTCGTTTGAAAAAAAACAGAGCATGTTAGGTTGAAAGAGATACTTGAATTTATTCAAAATCTTGGCAGCGCGATTTTTTCTCCTGTTCCTCATGGAAAAAAATTGCCCCTTTCTCATATTGAATGAGAATTACCAAATGTACAACTCACCCGATCCTAATTTTTATTGGAGTGAATTGCGTCTTGGTGCTATTTTCATTCACAGATCAGGTCCATATCTAGTTTGGTGCACAGTAGATAAAACCTGAAACAAAACGCATTTGCGAAATTGATAATTCAAAATGGCGACAATTAAACTATCGCACCAAGTTCATGCATATATATATATATATATACGGCCACTGAACAAAAAGTACTGAAAATTTGAAATCCCTCATCATCAAGAATAAAATAGCCCACCAAAAGCAAGGTTTATTAAACAAATAAGAACAATGTAACTCCCTATGACCAACGAAAACCAATAAAGAAGGTCATCCACATAGCATACTTATGTCAAGCAAAATTTATTTACTAACCTTTTTACTCGTGCTCTTGACAATTCGTTTAGAAATAAATATATTTATCTTCACGCACTTACACATTATACGAGGTGCATACGATAAGTTTCCAGACTTTTTTTCGTGTGGGCACTTTAATTAATTGTATACACATGAAACTCAAGTCCCCTTCGAAGTAATCTCCTCCGGCTGCAATGCACTTGTTGTACCGTTCCAACAACTTCTGGATGGCCCCATGGAACTCCACTTCTGTGACCGTGTCAATGACCTTCATCACAGCCTCTTTCATCTCCTCAATTGTCTCATAACGACAGCCTCTGAGGAAATAACCAAAAGTCACAGGGAGCAAGGTCTGGACTATAGGGAGGGTGACGAACTGTCTTGATGCCCATCTTGGTCAAATAGTCTGTGACAAGGATGGAGTTGTGGACTGGTGCATTGTCCTGGTGGAAATGCCACTGAGCCGATTTGAAGAGTGCTGGCCTCTTCCGACGGAATCTCTTCCTGAACTCCCTTAAAACCTCAACATAGTAACTCTAACCCTAACCCTTTGGCCAATCAACTCTGGTGTATTGACTTCCTTACTTCTCCCACACCTCTCATCATCCCTCACAGACTCCTGCCTTCCTTTAATCTCTTATGCCACTCAAATACTGATGCTCGATTCATGCAAAATGCACCAAAAGCAATCTGAAGCATTCCATACGTGGCATTTTTTCCAAGTTTAAAACAGAATTTTATTGCATATCGTTCTTCTAAAGTCTCCTCACGTCCAGATTGCATTTTTGAAATTCACCAGCTGTGACAATCAGGCGTTAGTAGGGTGTATTCCAATTGCTGGTGTAGCTGTTGATTTGAACCTGAAATCATAAATTGGTCGGTCATCTCATAAGATGTATAGGAATAACATACTGAATTTTCAAGAGTCTACGACATTTTTAAATACCTGTTCAAAAAAGTCTGGAAATTTATTGAATGCACCACGTATATATATATATATATATATATATATATATATATATATATATATATATATATTGAGAGAGAATTTGCGTACAAAGAAAATATATAAATGAAAGAGAAAAGAGAGAGACAAAACCAAAGCAATTAGGTTTATTTACCACTGTCCGAGACATGCTTCTAATGACCAGCAACGGAACTGTTTTGACTTTTTGGCCACCCGTCAAATGTCCTTGTATGTGTCATGGTCGGATTCAAGTCTATCTTTTTGTCCCATGTGTCTCTGGTGTTCCAGTCCTTACAAAACCCCTAATGAACTGTTTTTGGAAGGCTTTGAAACCCTTTTTATAGGTTTTTAATATCCTAAGCCAAAATTTTGGAAGATCCCAAATTTGACTTAAAATACCAAAAACCTGTATTTACCTTCTTTATTTATCTTTTTCAACCCCTTTGAAACTTTGCAGCTATGCTGAACTTTTTAAAAAGACTTCTCATTCTTTATAATTCTATTGATAATTTTAATGGAGTCGCTCCTGGCGAAACGGTTATCATGTCGGCAACACGAATTCAACTCATGGACTGAGCTGTTTACATTTAATAGCTATTACACCTGAGAAAGTTATGAATCCCACAATTCTCTCCCTAGCAATGGGTAATTTGTAGGGCAGTAGGGGGTCTTTAACCCTGGTATGCAACTGCCTTACCTGTCTAGGAAAAAGAAAACTGAATTCAAACCAGCTGTACTCCACTTAAAAATTGACCTTAATTCACCTCTCGACCGTAGAGGAAAGTTTGGATAATTGCTTACTTCACTTTATAACAACTAACACTACAAAAGCAATATTTATAACAAATAAGGACGAAATAATCATTAATTATAGATTTAATCATTAATTACAATACCAAATGAAAAAGAGAGGTTTCCAATGGCCTAGTGGCAGGGCAGCTGGACTGTGACGTCATGGTAAGTGTGTTCCAACTCCAGTAGCGCTATTATATTCACTTTCAGACTAATACTTTTGGGAAAGTTATGAACTTCTTTCCCCCCCTAGCTATATGTTAAATGATACCACTACTATTTTTCTACAAAGACGAATTTGATATTAAATAACCCACGAAGCTTGATATGCCTTTAAACAAAGAACCCAAAAGAAATTAAAAAAATGCGCAATGAAATTTCTGGTAAAAACATGATTTATTTTTTGTAAGATTCGCGGGTTCAATAATTAAGTATCTTACGACAAAACAACCATCCTTTTTTATACAGTATCGTCCATAAATAAGTACACCCCGACATAATTCTTTAATAAAATGTTAATAAACTAATGATACCGGGATATTTTTTATTTCTTGCGAAACTTTATACAATCAAAACGAATGTCATTTGGCATTTTTTATCACCAATCTCTACAACATTGAAACTCTGTAGTAAAAAAATACCAATAAGTAACTGCCTGAAAATAAGTACACAATGGATAATATTCTTTAATGAAACGCTAATTTTCTTCTCGTAGGATTTTTCCCGGTGAAACATTATTTCACTCAATCCGTCACTCACTCACTCACTAAATTACCCTTTTCTTCAATTCAGTCACTTACTCATGGATTTTTTTCTTCTTTCAGTCATTCTTTTTTTTTTTTTTTCAATTGCTCTTTTTTCAAATGTGCATCGTTTCCGAGGTAGAATATCTAGTTGAACTGGTAATGATATCAACAATAAGAAGGAAACCATTAAATAAAGAAAAAATATTTCTGAAAGATTTATTGGTTTTTTAAAAATTGTCTCAAATAATGCGCAGTTTTACAAACTGAACTGTCTCTATTTTGGCCCCAAGGAAAATCATTATATTAAAAAAATCTTATTTATTCTACAGCACATTGATTCCAATAATAAAAAAACAAACTCGCTTGAATTTTTTTTCATTTAAATGACAGCAATAATTATTTCTCTGCTAATTATCTATTCAATCGGATGATGCTATGAGCTAAGAGATTGTCAAGAGTGAACAGGATGGGGGGGTGGTCAAGTAAGGTTATTTGAATATTGCTTCAGTAATCAAGGAACATATCACGGTACCATATTGACTCTTCCAAATTCTTTCTACAGCAAGAGTGTGTGTATGGGGGGGAGTTAGCGTAAAGATTATCATCAGAGAAAATGAAATTATCCACTCTAGTTCAAATCCTGGACGAAACCTTTGAGTTTTACTTAGCGCTAATGACCTTGTTAAAAAAAAAAGCCCCATAAATCCTTGTGTTCTCCTCCAGCTATGAGTATATAGTTGATCAAACTGAATTCTTTAGTTTCAATAAGGCAACTAATCTTGGAGAATAAAAACTCTGGATTCAAACCAGTTTTACTCCACCTAAAAATGATCTTGAATCACATCTTGCCTGTAGCAAAAGGGTTGATCGATCGATTGATTGATTGATTATAACGGTATGTCAACCTGTCTTGGCTTATTTTATGGGTTATAGAATTGTGTGCGTTTATTTTTATATTTTTGTAAAGTTGTTTCTAGGTTTGTTGTTGTTTGATGGGTTATCAATTCTTACAGTTATTTAATGTTAATTCCTGTTTATATATATATATATATATATATATATATGCCGGCCGAAGTCGAGAGCGACCCGAAGGCTCCCTTTTCAGTTGCTACAACACCATGTCGTAGTGGAGGGTGCTATTCCTTTCCCTGGATTTCTCCACTTGACCTTGATCTACACCTTATAATGATGAGAGCAAGGAGGCATCAAATATCGTTTTGGTGTCTTTGGTAAACTCGACCTGGGATTGAACCCTAGTTCCTCGGACCATTGGCAAATACTACCACTAGAATTCATTTGTTTGCACACCTTTAAGGTTTCAACTATGTCTATTTAACATTAATTATTCTATTCCCAAAGTATCCCAATTTAATTGTAATAATTTTTGTATGGTGTTTCTAAAGAGTTTTTGCATACAGTTATATATCCTCTATTCCTTTATAATACGAATAATCAGCAAACAGATTAATTTGACAAATAGACGAGACCCTAACTGTGAGTGAGCCTGAGATTAATGGCAATGAAGAGTTACAAATCTTGGTTCTTTATACATCCTATTTCTTTATATTTATTCCGCTCTGTCAGCAAAGCGAAGAATATGGTAAGTGGAATACGCCTTCACTGCCATTACTCCCATGACCACTCTAACCCAGAATTGTAGAGTCTGTTAGGGTCCCATCGATAGACCAAATTGATCTGTTTGAAAAGTTTTTCTATTAGAGAGAAATACTTGATATCATATAAACTCAGCAATTCACAACCAGAAGGAGACACTTCCACGGGTTCTAACTCTTCCTTTTTGTCGAGCTGTTTCTTTTGTGTCTTGCTTCAATGATCCTCTGCTTTGTACTGTCCCTAAAATGCGCGCTTTTTTCCGATGTTTCCAATTGAACTGCCGGTGTCACTCGGGTGGATCTTCTTTTCTTTCGGCATAATAGTACCATTTTAATAATTTCAAAATTACTTCTCTATTTTCAGAGTTTCTTTAATAAATGATGAAGTCGTAACACTCTGAATGAAAGTGCATGGCCTGTTATTAAGACGAAATTATGTGTTCCTGTTCAGAGTTACCAATAAACGATAAACAATAATGATCTCCTTCTTTTTAGGATCGTAGCCATTCATCCAGGATTTGGTTTCGTTTTGTTTCCTAGCTTAATGGTATCTCAATCTTCGTGGGTTATCTAATGCCAAAGTCAACTTCATTCGAATTACAGTGATTCTGTTATATAAGGTCGTTTTCATGTCGGCTTTGGCATCTTGTTCTTCTTTGTACCATATTCACTGGATGCTCTATTCTCTATGCTAGGGTAAATAATAAATGTGAATTCGTCTTTTCTCGTGTGTACATATAACTTTATGCATTTCAACTAGATTACTGACAGGGTCAGGAGCAATGGACCACAGATGGAAAGTTGAGTCTCATCACTTTGACAGGTATTGCGATTTTATTTTTGTTTTCAAAGGTATTCTAATTTCGTCTTTTGTTTACAAAAGTGTTGCAATTTTCTTTTTGTTTACAAAGATGTTGCAGTTTCATTTTTGTTAAAAAAAAAAAAGGGTGTTTCAATTTTATTTTTGTGAACAAAGGCGTTTATTTTTGTTTGCAAAGGTGTTGTAATTTTATTTTTGCTTACAAAGCTGTTTTTTATTCCACACCTATATATATATATATACATATATATATATATATATATATATATATATAAATATGAAAAAACGCGATAAGACAAATAGAAAATTTCTATTGCGTTATTTATTTCTTGTTTATTCTCGACTAGTTTCTACCTGAGGTCATCGTCAACGAAAAAGGTTTGAAGAAAAATAATGTTGAGAAAATGTTTAAAAGATTTGATACAACGACTCGAAGACGACATAAAAAAGAGCAAAGAAAGACCAATTGCAGCCACCAGAAACAACACTAACAACACAAGGATCAATAGAACAACAAAAACTAGAAAACAAAAATGAGAAGAAAAGTAATGTGAAAGTAATTGTACGGATATTTCAAGCGAAAAAAAGTGACATATCCAAAGTGAAGACTCGGGCATGGCAAAGAAAGGGAAACTTTAAGAGAGAAACTGAATCTCTTCAAATAGCAGCACAAAACAACGCCATAAGGACCAAGAGAGAAAATAGATAAACCCAACAAAATAGCAATTGTATATGTGGTGACAGAGACGAAACGATCAATCACATGATAAGTGAATGCATCAAATTAACGCAAAAAAGAGTATAATACGACTGAATGGGGAAGGTAGTCCACTGGAAATTGTGCAAGAATTTGAAATTTTATCATACGATCAAGTGGAATAAGCACAAACCAGAATTCGTCGTGGAGAATGAAATGGACATTTCGAGATACAAACAAATCACCTAATCTCGACCAGACGTCCAGATCAAATGATAGTCGACAAAAAAGAGAACCTTCCGAATAGTGGACTTTGACATCCTGACAGACCTCAGAATAAAATCAAAAGAAAGTACCTCGACCTTGATAGAGAACTAAAAAAAACAAAAAACTATCGAACGTGAAAGTGACGGTGATACCAAGTGAAATTGGTGCAATTGGAACAATCCCCAAAGGATTGGTAAAGGGACCGGAAAACTTGGAAATAAGAGGAAAATAGGAGACAACCCAGACTACAGCATTAATAAGATCGGCAAGAAATACTGAGACTTGCTGTCACTCAAACTTCTGTGATAAACCATCAGTTAACACTGGTGTGCTAAACTCTCAAAGGAATAATAATAATAATAATAATAATAATAATTTAAATTCGACCATGCTAACAAATGGTATATGCCCAGCCCAGCACCTGTCCTAGAAAATGCCACGCATAAACTCCTATGGGACTTTAACAAATAAACGGATCACCTAATCCCGGCCAGAAGACCAGACTTAATAATAATCAACAAAAAAAAAAAAAAAAAAAAAAAAAAAAGAGAACTTGCAAAATAGTCGACTTTGCTGTCCCGGCTGACCACAGAATAAAACTGAAAGAATGTGAAGAGAAGGATAAGTACCGCGACTTTGCTAGGGAATTGAAAAAACTGTGGAACATGCCGGTGACAATTATACCAATTGTAAGGAGGTGCCTGTGGTGTAATGGTAATCGTCGTAGGAAATGGACATGACGACACGAGTTCAAATCCTGGACGAGATTGATTGCATTTCACATAGCACTAATACCCTTGGGAAAGGTATGAATCCAATTATTCTCCCTCAAGCTTTGGGTAAATAATAGGACAGACTGGGTTCTTCAGCCTTGGTGAGGCAACTAGTCTAGGAGAAGGAAAACTCTGAATTCAAACTTGTTAAACTCCGCTTAAAAAATTGACCTTGTGTCATATCCTGCCCGAGTGGAGGGGTTGGTAAATATGATTATACCAATTGTAATTGGTGCGTTTGTAACAGTAGCTAAGGGATTACTAAAGGGACAAGAGGACTTAGAAGTTGGCGGAAGAGTGGAGACTATCCAAACGATAGCATTATTGAGAACGGCCAGAATACTAAGAAGAGTCCTGGAGACTTGAGGAGACTTGCTATCACTCAGACCCCAGTGAAAAACCATCGGCTAACGCTGATGTGAAAAGCTCTAATGAGTGAATAATAATAATAATAATAATAATAATAATAATAATGTACATTTACCCACTCCAAATCTTATACGGTGCTGGGGCAGTTCCAGTGGGAAAGTGAGTAACGTGCTATACTGTAACATCGTAGGAAGCGAGTACGAATTTCAGTTGGGCTATTACATTCACTTTCGGACTAATACCCCTGGGAAAGGTATGAAATCTCTTATCTTCCCACTTATGGGTTAAATAGAACCACTTTTATCCCTCTGCAAAAGAGGGCTTTGGCATTAAATAACCCTCGAAACCAAATCAACCAAAACTTAGGGTAATCGTTAAGCAACAATGAATCCGCTTGAGACTAAGATGAGTGACCTTAGGAACAACAAGGTACTATAAGTAACCTGCGGTCCGTATGCTACGATAAGCAAAGTTAAGGAGATAATTATCAAGCTTTATTGTTATCAACATGATGAATGTAAATTGTGAAAATGATTTTTTTTGTCATTGGTTATTCAAAATGAAACAATATAATCTTCAAATCTTAAAGAAAGAATCAAACAAACAGTACGAGCGAACAGGGACACTAAATAAAATAATTTCAAAATTCAACTATGTACATTTTGACATATAGGCATATTTTATGAACACAAATACACACTGATACCTGCAACTATTCCACCGTAAGTCACATACACAAATCCATGTCTCAGACTTTGTAACTTTGATCATAATCTACTTAAAGATTATCGAAGTACTAGATAGCATTGGCCAGACTTGAAGTGACTTAGTTTGAGTAGCTCAAATCAAGCACATAATAATCTGGATTGCGTTCTTTATATTCTATTGTACACAGAAAGTCTTCTTTTGTCTTTATTTTGTTGTTTTGTTTTTGCATAAGTTTTAGAAGCTGAAGGTTCAATAAAAACATTTATAAAAGACTGTTAAGCAAATAGAAAACAGAACGGAATTTCTGACTTAAATCAGCTGGAGTTTAAAAGAAGCAACCAGATAAAAGGTTTATCAGAAGGACATTCACGTAATAACTTCCTAGCCGAGCCCGATTTTATAAAAATACGAGGGCGTGTCCGAAAAGTTCTCAGTCTGACCAAGAAAAGAATAATCTACTCAGACATTTTACTTGATGCACCCCTCCGAACTAAATTTAATAATTTACAGGGCTTTTTGCTTAGATGTGGCCCGAATGAATAGATCACCTAATAAGACTCGAACTCACGCGAAGAAGTTTACTCCACGTAATTGAATTTAATTTCCATTCTCTCTTCAAAAAATTTCCTGGGTCTGACACTCGACTGTATCTGGTGGTGAGGCCCTAGTTCTGGAGCTTTGGGGAATGTGGAGTAGCCCTCCATTACTATCACTCTTATGTCCAGAATAACTTGGTGTGATCGTTCATGTTCGGATCCCATCCATGGATCAAATAGATGTTTGAAAATTATTCGTATTCGTTCAGACCGTGTAAAAAAAGGGAAGAAAAGAAAACGCTGAAGAAACAATTATCCAAAAATGTAAATATGAATGTACAATGAACGTAATTTCCTAACCTCTAAGTCTAAAATAATGCTGGACCGATTGAAATACCGTTAAAATCAATCAATTAATCAATCAATAGTTTATAGAGTCTATGTTTCAAATTATAATTGGGTGCCCGATTCATACGGCCTTTTGTCACTTGTAAGCAAAAAGCTTTGTAAATTACTATATTTCAAATTATACTAACGGTGTTTGTCTCAATAGAAGATGTGCCAACACAACAGAAAAGAGATCCACTAATCATATTTTTTCAGTAATCATATGGAATCAATATGGTTCTGTAAAATAAGTTTTACAGAGAAATATATACTTTTAAAATAAATAACGTTTATCGATTTAAACATTTTTATTTTTCCTTCGCAGAGTTAAGTCCTAAGTAAGTAGTTGTTTTACATCTCCATTTTGAAGAATTACTGAACGATCTAATTGGAAATATATAATTACATATAAGGCAAATAATTTATTTTACTCATTTTGAGTTTTTCGCACCAGCTAACGTTGGTTGTCTTTAAATAGTGTCTAAATAACAACAAGTATCATCAGGTCACCAGGACTCTTCTCAGTATTCTTGCCAATCTCAATATTGAAAAGTCTCTATTCTTTCTCTTTCTAGTTTTTCCCAGTCTTTGGGACCGTTCTTAGCGAACCAAATGCAATTAATACCAACATCGCTCTCATGTTTGCCAGTTTTTTCGTTCTCAGGCAAGGTCCAAGTATTTGTATATCTTTTAATTTCCTTTTATGGTCCACTAGAAGGGCAAAATTCATTAGACGGCAAGTTCTTTTTTTCTAAATTAACGCTACGTCTGCTTTTCTGATCTTCTCATCTTTATTATCATTTTACTCTTTGCAAGTTTTTCACAGGAGACTGAGTGACAGCAAGTCTCCTTAGGTCTTCAGGACTCTTTTCAATATTATAGCAAATCTCACCAATGCTGTAGTCTAGATGGTTTTGTTACTTTCACTGATTACCAGTTCCTCCAGTCTTTTTTCCAGACTCTTGGAAATCGTTCCGAACACACCAACTACAATTGCTATTATCTTGAATCTCATATTTCATAACATGTGTAGTTCTCCGGTAAGGTCTAAATACTTGTCTCTTTTTTAGCTTTTTTATTTTTATTTTTATGCTGTGTTCCGCTGGAACGGCAAATTCTTTTTTGTTGTTGTTGTTGCTAATTATCATAAGGTCTAGTCTTTCTGGTCGGAATTTGATGATCCGTCTGTATCCCAGGAATCCTGAGAATTGTATGAATCTCATTCTCCAGGATTAACTCTGGTTTATGCGTTTGGTAGTATGGTCAAATTTTAATTTCTTGCGTAATTCCCAGTAGATCACTTTTCTCACCTAGTCATGCCAGGTGTTGAACTCACTTTGTACTGGTTTGATGCATTCACTTATATGATTAACCGTTTCATTTTTGTCTCCACATAAACTACGCTTGA
The DNA here is from genome assembly GCA_963585895.1 of Sepioteuthis lessoniana. Taxonomy (NCBI): domain Eukaryota; kingdom Metazoa; phylum Mollusca; class Cephalopoda; order Myopsida; family Loliginidae; genus Sepioteuthis; species Sepioteuthis lessoniana. The sequence continues at coordinate 6,344,090 of OY757934.1, forward strand.
TATTCTCCTGCGTTTTATCGATTTTCGTTTTAACATAACCGATCTTTATGGCATTGTTTTTTTTTGTTTTTTTTGCTGGTATTTGAAGAGATTCAGTTTCTTTCTTGAAGTTTCCCAATTTTATCAATTTGTCACTTGAGATCTCCATACATTTGTTTTTCTTCCCATTTCTATTTCCGAGTTTTTGTTGCTTTTATGCCTATTCTTATTTTTTCAATGATGTTACTGAATGCGGTGATTTTTTTTATTCTGTGCCCTTTTTAATGTGATTCCCAATTGATGGTTGATGATTCCACGCAAACCTCAATGCTGGCGAGTCCTCTTCCCCCTTCTTTTCTTGATATATATAGTCTGTCTATGTCATATATTTTACTCTTTTGAGAGTTTTTCACACCAGTGTGAGCCGATGGTTTCTCACTGGAGTTTGAGTGACTGCAAGTCTCCTCAAGTCTCCAAGACTCTTCTTAGTATTCTGGCCGATTTAATAATGCTGTAGTTTGGATAGTCTCTACTCGACGTCTTATTTCCAAGTCCACGAGTCCCTGAACCAATCCTTTAGTAACGGTGCCAAGAGCACCAATTACAATTGGTATCACCATCACTTTCATGTTCCATAATTTTCTCAGTTCTCTAGCAAGGTCCAGGTACTTATCTCTCTTTTTGCATTTTTTCGGTTTTACCCTGTGTTTTGCCGAGACGGCAAAGTTCACTATTCGACAAGTTTTTCGTTGACTATCACTAGGTCTGGTCATCTGGCCGAGATTAGGGGATCAGTTTTTATCTCGAAATCCTTGAGAATTTTGTGCGTTTCGTTCTCCAGGACGGGTTCCGGGTTGTGTATATACCATTTATTCGCATGGTCAAATTTAAGTATCTTGCACAGTTCCCAGTGGATCACCTTCCCCGCCCAGTCGAGTCTAGTTTAATCTTTTTGTGCTAATTTGATATTATTATTAGCATTAAATTCCCTTAGATTAGTCATGTGATGTTTGGATTAAATGTAAACAATTTTTAGTAAGATTTTTAGTAAGATAATAACATTAGTTATGTCTTGTAATATCATTGCAAGACATAACTAATCATAAAGAATTTCTGACTAATTATTTTTGGAGACTGTCTCTCAATGAGAACATTTCTTTCTTTATGAGGAAAATAAAAGAAATTAAAGACAACAAAAAACAAACAAAACTAAACTTCTGTTTGGCTTAAATAATTATGCCAATCAAATTTGGATGCTCAACGTCAAACCGTTTGACCCTCTACGGAAGATAGAAAAGCAATCTATTTTCGATTATTAATATAGATTTATTCCGAATCTTTTAAACTCTTAACAAACACTTCCATGATTTTTTTCTTAGATAAAACCGGGTGATAAATTTGCTTACCGAAACATCTGGCCATTTCCCTGCGGGTCAATTTTCAATTATTTTTAGAGAATCACTGTCGTATCTCCCCAATTTTTCTTTCAACTTCTTTTTTTATAATCCCAGTCTTTTCAAGCGTTGTTCATTCTAGTGCAGATAAAATGTCCGTTAGAAACCTTTGTATTATAATCCTTTACACACACATTGGAAAAAATTAGGAGAACCAGTAATATATATATATATATATATATATATATATATATATGTATATATATATATATATATATATATATATATATATATATATACGGAGGAACATTAAAAAAAATATAAGCCTAACTCAGAAAGAAAAGCCATTGAGGAACAATTTTTTGTGGCAACACACTACCACTTTTTATTAAATTAGAAAAGCTAATTAAGATTTCAGTCTTAATTTCTGTGTAAGTGAAGTGAGAGGTGAGCAACGAATCTAAAATTTTGGTGAGGCTAGGAACTTTTTTTAATGGGAAAGTTGCCGGCTGCCACATACGCTAAAATGCAATAACTATTCTCAAGACTTGAACACTCCAGGTAGCCGATAACGTATTTGTAGAAAAATATACATATATAATTTCTGCATTTGCACTGAGAATAACGATGGCTCTGGGGTAAGATGTCTGATCGACGTGAAGTCAGCAGGGTTTCGACCCCAGCTTGAAGCATCTCACCGGTCTCGCCCCCTTGAAGAGTTGGGATACAACGAAACAGTCTGTCTGTGAATGACTATATATATCATGAGACTGTCATGAGGAGGTGAATAAACATTTATTATTGGTTCTATTTGGTTCTACTGACCAGCATTGACCACTTTCCTGGTTTATAGAGAAAACGTCTTTACAACAATTTGTTTATTCTACCTCACTCACTCACTCTCTCTCTTTCTCTCTCTCTCTCTCTCTATATATATATATATATATATAATGCAGCCCAAGTGGTTGGGTTTCATGGCATATCAACCTTTGCAGGTTATTTAACGCCAAATCCATTTTTATGCAAATAGACAGCTCGATTTCAAACAATTCAGTTGAGCATAAGTATACAATTTAATCGTCAAAACAGTTCTAATTCAGCTAATTCAGTTTAGTATAAGTATAGATTTTGTTCACACACAGCTAAATGTCAAAATAGTTCTATATTAAACAATTCAGTTTTGTGTAAGTACAGTTTCAATTTGAAAAACAGCTCCATTTCAAATAATACAGTTTAGCATTAGCACGCTGTTTAAATGTAAGTACTGTTTAATTGTTAAAAACATTTCTATCTAAGCTATTCAGTTTAGTCAAACAGTTTTAATTCAAACTATTCAGTTTAGCATAAGTATCCAGTTAGTTCTATTTAACTCATAGATAGGGCCCTATCCGGTGCTACCATTCCAGGTCAGAGTGGACCAAGGAGCAATGGAAATGAAGGGGTGCTCTGCATTCTCCAAAGTTCCAGCATCACTGGAACCTCACCATCAAATTGTTTAGTGTCATATCCAGGACGCTCATTGGTGGGGTGGTCTTACCCCTCTGCAGAGGTGCAGTCGGTGTATTCTAGAGCCCCAGCCGACTGGTCAAAGTCCAAATAGGGGATTATTAGTCAAGTAGTAAATGACACATGAAAAATTTATTAATATGTCTACACATTGATACCAAATCGCTTTCTTTGTTGACCATTTTTTCCACCAGATACAGTTTGCAGGTATTTTTATCTCTTTTGTAAACTTGTGCTTTTTTCACAATATTACATTTTATCATGGGAGATTTTCCCGTTTTATATTATATTCGCCATACATATAATGTGTATATATATATATATATATATAATTTTTTCTTAATGGTCGCGCAATTCACCATGACTTGTTAATTCGGAATCTCTTATATGTGGCATGAACCGGTGGCCCAGTGGTAGAGTTTCGGTTCCTACATACTGTGGTTGTTGGTTCGATCTACAGTGGTGGAGATCACGGTGTACACTGCTGATTCGACCTAATAAGGTCGAACCACCAGTTCAGTGCTCCGTATGTCGCATATAAGTGTTTGCCGGATTTTCTTGTCATGGTAATTCTAAGATATATATATATGTACCCGAATACTTACAGCGTCAGAAACCTAGGTAGATTACTTCTGATTCTTAGATTTTCGCACTTCACTCTACTTAGTGTATTAAGTCCTCTTACACTTAGGTTAAGATATTCTGTCAGTGTTTTTCTTTTGACTAGGCATTGCAGTAATGGTTGATTATTCTCATGCCGTACAAATGTTTTTAGTCTTTTCGTTTTTTATGGAATTTTTTACCCAGTTATCAGTTCGTATAATATTTTTTTTACAAATTGTATCATCTGATTTTTTTTCACGTCGTCAGAATTATAGAATAGGTATAAAACTAATATATATATATATATATATATATATATATATATATACATGTGTGTGTGTGTGCGTGTGTGTGTGTGTGTGTGTGCATATGTGTGTACGTGTGCATTTTTTCCTTAAGATTATGGTTGGTTGGTTCGTTCATTTGTTGTCTTTGTTTAATCACATAACAACATTCGTGTTTTTTTTAATACCAAAGACATTATCGCAGAACAGTTGTGGTATTATTTAAGTCATATTTGGGATGGATAAGGGGAGGTTTTTTTTGCACACAATTCTGTCAAATATGAATCATTTTAAATAAATCTATAGATGTGATCCTAACAGGCATTATCACTCCGGTTCGAGTGGACCTGGGATTAATGGCAATGAAAGGGGTACGCCACTTAATCCTGATATCCCGAGCTGAAGCCTAAACATAAGATGCAGTTTAGGGTCCAAACCAGTTTAGAGTGCTGGAGATAGTGTTTTCTAAGCTTTGCCGACAGGGCAGTTATTTTTAAGTATACTGACAACGACAAAAACACTTTAAGAATGTTGCAGTGTACATCGGCCTAAATGTTAGGCGTATATAGATGAAGAAAATAATCCAAATCCTATATATAATTTGAATAACACGGCTAAATTGTAACATGAATTTTTCGTATGTATAAATTCTGCACTTGGATTGTGTTGTGTTGTCACTGAGGACTGATATGTTATTGATGACAATTCATTCACTGGAAAAGAAAAAAAAACAAATCGACTCTTAATGTTTGGACCTTCATTCAGTTTCAAAGGCTGTGGAAGAAATAAATGACGGACACAACGTGAGGAGTAAACTTCTTCGCTCGACTAAGAACAGTCTCTTTTTGTATTTTTAATTGGTTCCTAGTTCTCTCCCTTCACGTCATTTGTCTCCTCGCATCACAGCGACCACATGAAAAAAGAAGAGAGATTGATTCACGAAATCTATGATATAATATGTAGCATTTGTGGTGTAATGATTACCGTCGCAGTAAATACGCGACGACCCGAGTTCAAATCCTGGACAAAACTGTTTGCATTTCATATATCGCAAACACCCATAGGAAATGCATGAATCTATTAACTCTCCATCTCTAAGTAAATAGTAAGGTAGACTGAATTCTTTAATCTTGGAATGGCAACTTATCTTAGAGAAAGAAATCTCTGAATACAAACATGCAAGAGTGGGTCAAAGGTTTTGTTATATTTTGGTAGGTGGTTGTTGTCGGCACGTATAACACGTGACTGAAGCAGTTAAAGCTGTGGAATGATGCCCATTGTGATTGATACTGTCATGGTAGTTGGTGCGCTGACACGGTGTATATCGCTTCACTCCGTGTGTGATTCGAAAACTTCACGGATGAATGGCAACGTAGTCTTATTAGGACATTTTATGAGTTTGAACTGGGTCAAATATTGTGAATGCAACGCAAAACATTTGTTGCGTTAAAGGCGTAGGGACAATTGAATACAGTACAGTAATCAAGTTCAATAAATTTGGGAAATCAGGCAGGTTCAAATAGCCTGAAAACAGTGGATTCTGAGGTCGTTTTCCAGTTGTATATTACCGCTGGATCTTGACAAACAACGAGGAACAAGTTTAAATAGAAATATAATCTTTTACTTTATTCTTCGACGGTGAGACCCTTGTGTGGAACAGAAGAGCAATCGGAGTATGAACGCGCTCACTAAGGAATTATCAGGAGTCGGAACAGCCAGCGGAAACTGATTTCAATCAAAATTTTAGACCTTATACATCTTAAAACGTCCACGCGACCAACATGGCCACGCCTTTTTACCAATGCAATGCTTGTTTTTCATTGGTCATGGTTTACACCCACTCAATTCTTGTTTTTCATTAGCTATGGTTTACACCCACGCAATGTTTGTGCTCCATTGGTCATGTTTACACCCACGCATTGCTTCTTTTCCGGTAATCAGTGATTTTATCTCTGGTTGGATGTATCTGTCAACAACATCCGGCAAGTTCATTGCAAGTCAAAGTGATATATTACTCTCCAAGCCAGGGAGAGAGACTTAGAGGGTAGCTCTCGGGGGGTACCAGGCGAACTTGATATGCGATTCGTCACCTTCACAACTCCGGCAAAAGCATCCAGAACTGCTGAACTGTGCCTTACATTACGAAAATATCGCAAAAACTTTGACTCACCATTGTAACTTATTATACCTTGTTCACTGGAAGAGATGTTGAACTCTGTCAAATCGTCCTTCTTTTGGTTGGTGGCTTTTTTGATAAGTTATCAATTTGCTTCACTGTACCATTCGCTTCAAATTCTACAATGGTTTAATTTATGAAACACCCTGTAGATGACAAATACACGTTTCGGATTTCTTTCCAAACAAAATAAATAAATAGAATAGAAATAAGCAGAAGAATGGCTAATGTAAAATTCTAACTTTTAAGAAAGCCATTTTCTTGCCAAGACACTTTCAACACCCCAAAGAAATCAAGTTAACAGCAACCATTCCACTGTGAGTTCACGACTGATGTTAAGTGCACACGAAAGACCGTTCATTTCTGAATCCTTTTGAGGGAACATTGTGTAGGCTGTTCTTCACGCTCTTATTCGTGCTTGCACCGGAACAGTAATCGACTCATTTACCGTTTTATATGCTCATGCGAGCAGTTGAGCAGCTGAGCAGCCTTTGGTCGCTTCTAAGTCAATTTCTTTCCAAAGCTGTTAGAAAGCCATCCGCGAAACACGAGGTTATATGCGATAGGGTCTAAAGTTTAACATTAAAATAGACAAAATGCTAAAAGTTTTACTTTGAATTCTATTGATACTCTTAGAAAATTTAACTTTAACTTCATACGATATCATCGCAGGAGTTGGGGTAGGTATCTTATGCGGGAATGTATAATGTGTGAGTGCTTATGTATGCAGTCCCATGGCCAAATATTTATATTATATTAGTTTAAAATTTTATCATAATAGACATTATGAGTCTGTCTGTAGCCGAAACTATATCACCATCGACGTCACAATTCCCTTAGTAGTTTATGTTATATTTCAATGATTATCAAATACATCTTTATATTAGATGTAGTTGTATATTAGCCAATTCATATCTATCTCATACTGAGATAGATAGATAGATAGATAGATAGATAGATAGATACTTTTGTATTTTCAATATCTATCTATCTATCACTAATGTAGTTAATCGTATCCTTCGTCGAGTTTATCAACGCAAGGAAGGGAAACATATCGCTTCCGAGTGGTTATTTATTCCAAATCGTTACTTCCATTGATTTCGATTTTTATAAATGTTATTTTTATTTCAGTCTTTTTCTCTTTTCAACAAAATTAATAAAGATAAATGACAAGATTTTTCCCCCTTTCTTCCAAACGATAAAACCTTGCCAAAATTTTTGGTCGAAAAAGTCTAAATCACAAGGGAATAGAGGGAAATATTTTTCTTGTGGCAACAACAAAGTACAACAAATATTCTGTTTTTTTCCTTTCGTGAATTCTTACCCTAATATTTTTCTCTGTCGTCAACCGAAGTTTTAAATCTAGAGGGTGTCTCAAAATAGATGCAACCCATTAGTATGATAATGATTTATTACTGAGACAAGTGCAATGACAGTCATTTGGAACACCTCCTGTAAAAAATGCATCCTTTGAGCTGGACATCAAATCAATGTTGTTTTTTTTTTCGATTGTTCCAGGATATGCAATCTTTTTTGTTTTTCTTTTCTCAGTAATAAATTATTCTCATATCAATGGGTTGCATCTATTTTAAGACAGTTTTGAATGAAATTATCTCCAAATAAGTAGTGACGCTAAATATTTTTTCCTCTTTTCTCGAAGGATTATCAGTTGTTATAGTATACTATTTTCAAATGAGAAACAAAAAATAGCCCAACATTATTATTAGTAGAGTTATTAGCAGTCACATGGGTCCCATATATATAGATACTCCCTATATTTATGATCCGATGTTTTTCAAAATACTGAATAATTTTTACCCATATTTACTTAATTTTTTAGACTAACTCATTGATTTTAACGGCATGTCAACCCATATGGTACTATTTTTTGCCTAGAGGTTATGAAAATTTCGTACGCTTTTATTTACATTTTTTGTGCATTATTTTTTTCATGTATTTTTTGTCTACAGTTATTTGATCCCAGGTATTCCTTTCTAATACTAATGATTTATACAAAGATCAACTTGACTAATAAATGGGACCCCAAATGTTACTAAAATTTCGGATCAGAGGGAACCTGGGAGTAATGGCAATGAAAGTGGAGCCTCACCATCATATACAGTTTAATGTCTTTCCAAGAAGACTAGTTTCTTTTTTGGCGGGGGGAAGTTATACTCATCTCTAACGGATAAAAACGGCATATTCTAAGTCTTACTGACAGGGGAATATATTTTGGATACAACATATGATATATTCCATTGACCGGCGATGCACCCGGTGGATGTAGTTGATAAATATATCCGGTCATAGATAAAATGAACAAAGTGACGACCAGAAAAGTTGAAATACGTGGGTGTCATACTCGAGCTATAAAAATTGCGTCGCTGTAATCCGTGACCAATGGAGAACAAGCAATGCGTGGGTGTTAGCCGTGACCAATGGAGAACAAGTATTATATAAATGAAGAAGTGTAACCATTTGGTTCATATGGGAGTTTTAGGACTATATAAGGTCTAGAATTTTTACTGGAAACTCCTGACCATTCTTTGTGTGCGCGAACTCTCTCCGACTACTTTCCGGCTTCACACAAGAGTCACTGTCAAAGAATAAAAATATAAGATTATATTTTTCTATATACGTGTTCCTCTTTGTTTGTCAAGATCCATCAGTTGTATACAATCCAATGGTTTTACATTTTATCGTGAGATCTTTTTACTTTTTTTGATAAAAGAAGTATGGCATCTGTAACGCTAATAGCATTTTCAAAAATCTCCAAATAAAAGCGCAGGTTACATCAATATATCCTCACTGTCTCATACTTGTAGCCTTGTGTCAGATCCATGCAAAATTTTTAAGGGCTTTATTGTTGCAATTCATACTGGTAAAATTTATTTTGTAATGTGATAACTTAAATATCTTGATCACTACTATTTTTACTGCTGATATTACAGATAAAAAAATTAATTCTCATAATGACATGAGATATAAAAAAAATCTATATCCTAACCAGCACTATTGTTTATACTATTATTATATATATCATTATCCGAGTACTACTGTTAGTAATAATAATAATTATATATATATATATATATATATATATATATATATATATATAATGTGAGAGGTTTTTAGAAGTACAAAATTTCATTAGTACAACAAACAGACTTTGTGTCTTAATTATGGTGGATAAAAGCAACAAAAAAAAAAAAGGAAAGAAAAAGAAAAGGAAACGTGATAAGTTAGTTGAGCGGTTTCGTCCTCGTTCAACAGACCTAAATCAAAAGGAAATATCGTGTAAAATGATGAAAGGGAAACTTATTGAATGAGTCAAGAGTGGCATTCTTCCTTCGACCATTTCTGATTTAATTATACCCATTGGTTCTATTCACCTTCGTCTCTATGGATTGTCTAAAAATCACAAGGATGGTATTCCATTGAGACTTATTCTCTATATGATAGGTTCTTCTTTACACAAAGTTATTTAGTGGCTTACTACCATCAAGTAACCTGTGTTAGATTACTACAGTTGTATAAAAGGATATTTTTGAAGAATATATTCACGTCTTCCTTTGATGCCTGTCGTTTATTAACCTGCATACCTCTTCTTTAGACTATCGATATCTGAACTGATTTACAATATCATAGTCATTTATCACCCCACTCAGATTCTTGAGAACATTTATTGAGTTAATAAAATTTGCTACAATGTCTGTATAATTTAGTTTTGATGATATTATAGACAGACAGACTGATGGGGTCTCCGGTGGGACCGGCCCTGGCTAATATTTTTAAGGGGTTTCATGAAAAGAGATTACTGCCCAGTCCAAATAAGCTAGTCGTATATTTTTGTTATGTTGACGACACATTCTGTCTTTTTAATAACGAGACTGAGGTGGTCTTGTTCGTTAACTTCCTTAATAAGATCCATCCAGCCCTTAAATTTACTCTAGATAAGGAAAAACCTGCTCGTCCATGTGAAGGAGTCCACAGGGAACGTCGCTTATGAGATCGTACTTACGTCTCCAACAGTACCCTGTATGACTTGTTCATCTGATTTGAATGGTTTTAGAGATGAAAGGTAAGTGATAGTATAACTGCTGTTTTGTGGTATGTTGCTTCCAGGATTTGTTCAATATGGCTTGTAGCACATATATATATATATATATTGTATTGAATTATATATATAGAAAGGGAGAGAGAGAGAAAGAGAGAGAGAGGGAGGAGGGGGAGCGAGACATGTATATATATATATATATATATATATATATATATATATATATATATATATACGAGTATATCAGTACTATTCAGCTCAGCCATTTGTTTCAGATGTTATAATGGTGGATACAAGTGTTGGAATTCAATCAATTTTTATGTATTTTCTTAAACTGGACCTCAGTGACATTGAAGATGATCACAGAATTAGGAAAGTGAATGGAAATGAAACCTCAAGCATCTATTTCACTTCACATATTTTTCTACTGTTTACAAATATCCATTAAAAGGGAAAGAAATAAATACTGACAAAACATCTGCCTTCCGATTTTCCCAACTCAACAACTTGAACTCACCTTGATTATTAAGTGAGAATTGTGTAACTCAGCGATCGAGAAAGACATGGTGCTAAAATAGGAATTACTTTGTCGAAAAATAGAGTTCATAAATATGTTTCGAAACTGAAAATGAATTAGAGATTTGAGGACGTTTAAAGAAATAAAACGTACCAACTACACACTATAGAAAAAAGGAAAGTTTCACGAATGATTCGACATTGAAAACTCTCTGGAATAAGTGTATTGAATGCCAAGGGAACTAACTTAAAGAAGCGTTTTCTCAAATGATATAATGAGCAAAATATTCTTTTCAGTAATTTCATATATTTGTTTAATGATATATTGAATTGATTTGGTTGTATTATATATGCCTAAACCATCATTGTATGCATAATGTATGTAACACAATTGTTCGTTGATTTCTCAAATGCATTTGACTCCATGCACTGAGAAAAGATGGAGCAAATACTACTCGGATATGGTCTCTCAAAAGAGACTGCTACTTTTATAATGATGCTTTGCAAAAACACGAAAGTAATGGTTCACTCTCCTGACTTCACTGACTTCTTAGACATTGTCGCTGGAGTCTTGCATATTTTCGTATAATCTGCCTAGATTACATACTACGAACCTTAATGAATTTGATAAAATAAAATAAGTTTAGGCTAATAGAGACAAGAAGCCGACAATATCCTGCAGAAACTATGACAGATGCAGATTACTCATATCAACTAGAACTTCTCGCAAATACAGCTGTCCAAGCTGAATTCCTGCGGCATATCCTGGAGTCATTCGTCTCAGCGTGAACGCAAATAAAACAGTTCTTATGATTTAAACAAGAAGGAACTTTTTCCACCCTAAGTGGCAAGTCTCTTAAATCAGTGGGTCTATTCGCATACCTCGGCAGCAATATCTCATCTACTGAAAGCGATGTCAACATAGGCTTAGGGAAAGCTTGGCTTGTTGTTAATAGGTTATCGATCATATGGAAATCTGATCTCTCAGATAAAAAATTACTGGATTTCTTTCAAGTTATGGTCGTATCAGTAGTACAGCATGGATGCGCCTCCAGCACGCTAACAAAAAAAGGGGAATCACACAAGTATTTTATTTGCTGTTTTAAATAAATCCTGTAAGCAACACCCCACAAAACAGCAGATCTACGGTTACTTACCACCCATCTCAAAAACCACCCAAGTAAGACGAACAAGACATACCGGACACCTCTGGTGAACTAAGAATGAACTTATGAGTGATATTCTCAAGTGGACTCCTACACATGGACACACCAGTGTTGGTCGACTTGCAAAAAATTACATGTATCAGTTCTGTGCGGAAACTTGATGCAGACCGAAGGACCTGCCAAGAGCGATGGCCGATAATGACAAATGGTGAGAGATTATCCAGGGACTCCGTATTATTATCACGACTTGGTGATGATGATGATGATTTTGATGTTTCTTTTTCGATGTCTATTTTGAGAAATCTTTAGCAATCTAGTTTTTCTCCAATTTTGCTTTAGACTTAAAAGAAGACATCAGAATGAAACGGTCTGAACAATGTGATTATAATAACACAGAAACTATGATTTCAGTTAGGGACTGCAGATGAGTGGTGGGAACAATTCAATTTTTGAAGCCCTTGGTGGTGGGTGGGGGGTGACCAAAATAGTAACCGAGGAAATGGATTCGGTGACCTGAATTCAAATTCAGAACGAGACTGATTGCATTTACTTCCATTTACTCATGGGAAAGGCATGAATCCATATATTTATCAACTATTGCAGGGATCTCAGACAACCGGTTCACAAACCATTTTTCTATTGCACGCGGCAGAACAATGTCCGTGACTAATATTTTCCTAAAACTTTGTAATTTGTCCCTCACGCCAGTCCATGTCCCTCCCCTTTAATATTTCAGTCGCTTTTACGTAGAGATTAAAAGGATAGAGTTGAGATGATAGACAACTAACAACTAACAACACGCACAACAGAAAATAAGCAAGTTTGTTTAAAGAGCGGATTGTTAAATAAGCAGAAATAATAATATCGGCTATTTCGAGACGAAACTTTGAATTTTGTTTTTTCTTTTGTCTGTTTTAATAATATCTACGATACAATTTTATTTTATTTTTTTTTTTTTTTGCAATTTATCCATAGAAAACAATTACATTGAAAAAAATGGAATTTATCAAAAGTGAGGAGGAATTAGGGAAAATTTTCCCCTAATTCACATAATCCATTTATTACTCTGTGTAAGATTTTGATGAATAAAATTAAATGAATCGAAGCCAATCAGCTATTTAGCAGATTAGCATTATACTAGTAGAAATTACGCCCTCATTTTACTTTTGGCCCGCTGTATCTCTATGTAATGACTCTTTTGAGTCTTTGAGTCACCTTAACAATTGGTAAATAGTAGGTCAGACTCAGCTTTTTATCCTTGGTAGGGTAAAACAGTCAAGGAGAAGGAAAACTCTAAATTCAAACCAGCTGTACTCCGCTTAAAAAGTACCTTGTATCGCATCCTTTCCACAGTGGATAGTTTGGGTAAATAGATACAATATCATAAATACAAAGTAAAGATTGAACTGACCGAAAAGAATAATATACATTATTTCAAATTATAAAAAAGATCTATAGCATTCAATAGATAGCAACTTATTATTTTCTGAGGTGAAAGAAGAATTGATACGATGAATGATAAAATTCGAGACAGAAAGTTTAAAATTTCAATGATCTGTTCATAGACAAGAAACTTCTATAATAAACTGATGAAGTCTAGTCTGGTATCTAGACATCTAGACTTTGTTAAGGTGAGTCAGTGTCAATTTGAAGAAGAAAGAAAGCTAAGAAGCTAATTACATTATTTTTTAATTATCAGTTTTTGGCGAAACACAGGATTGTATAAGTGCAAAATATTCCATATTCATCAGGAAGACCTGATGAACACCAATGTTGAATGCAGAATGAGACATGATCAAATTTGGCAGGGTCACTTTAGCGAAGGGGTATGATGTTGAAAAGATTCGAAACCCCCAATAAACTAAAGACATCACTAACGATACTTCAACCGTATTATTCAATTTTTTATACATCCTAGAGATGTATTTTGCAAAGATAAAATAATTAATAAATAAATAATAATTTACCTCACGCAAATGTAAGTTATTTGTTTTGCTTTGTTTTTTTCTTTTTTTACTTATTATCGACACAGTCTAAGAAATTTAAATGTTGGCAATGTATTTCCAATAAGGGAAGAGTTCGCAAATTATTAATATTAAAAGTGACATAAAGAGAAAAAGGGAACATCGAAACGGGACGCCAGAGACTTCTTTCTTTCCCTTCTTTTTCTTTTTAGGAAGTAAGTGGGGGGACTATAAGGGATTCGCCAGTTATTCACTATGTGAGCACTTTCAGGGATTCAAGGGTAAAACTGCCAATTAACCCAGAGCTCCCCCCCTCCTACACCAGTGTTCAAGATATACTACATTCCTGCAAATGTTCTCATTGGGTTAAGTTAAAGAACGATGGTGTGAAACCATCAAGGAAGCGGTTATTAATTTAACCAATAAGAAACTTGAAATTTACACTCTGTGAAACTTACACAATTTATAAGTATGTTATGAAACTGAAGATGAGTTTGAGATTTGAGGATGTTGAGGACATTAAAAGATATTTGACGGTACAGCTTCAGACTGTATCAAAAGAAGAGTTTCAAAGGTGCTTGGACCTGTGGAAAACTCTCTGGAGTACAGAGAGAATTATTTTGAAGGTTATTCACGTTTAATTGTTGTTTTCTGTTTTGGTGAAGTGATTGATTGATTGATTTTAAAGACATATCAACCCATCTAGGATTTTTATGCCAAGAGTTTATGGAATCTCGTTTCTAGCATGTTCATATTTACATTTTCATATTGTTGTTTCTTAAGAGGGTTTATTTTATTGCACACATGAAGTTCATCTTAGAATTTATTAAAATATCTACGAATTGGATAATAGAACACATACCCAGGTTTTATGTAATGATCTGGGCATAACTCGAAATCCATCGGCAAGGAATTCCTGAATCTCATCTGTTCAGGATTTGTACGGTAACAGTGAAATATTCAGACCAAATAAAGAATTACAATTCTGTTAGAAACCAGAGCTTGTATTGATTTTCCTCCCCACGAGGGTAAATATCAAACAAAGGTTGGTTTAATGTGGGACCCACGCACGTATGTCTGGATAGTGGTAAAAATAGCCGAGTACCAGCGGCAGGCGACAGGGTGTACCCACTGACCTTACTCCATTTATACAATAGTCGAAGTGTATTTTAGAGACAGGAACGCCAGGAATCTCCGGCTACAAATAATCAGGAATGAGAGCTGATGTGATGACTCTTTATACAGGAAATTTTTTTTTTGCACGGTTCACTGACTCGCAACTCTAACTTTGAAAATAGGTTGAAGCAGAATGTTGTTCCTTCTTTCTTTCTATCGTTTATCTTATTTTTTATCTTTTGTTAATGAAGATGAATCTATGGAAATATGGCCCCGTCGGCTGTGGCTGCAGATTTCACCGACTGCATCTCTGCAGCGGGCTAAGACTCACCCAATGAGTGTCCTGTGGCACAGTTGGCTAGCGCTGCAGAATACACCAACTGCATCTCTGCAGAGGGATAAGACTTCCTCTCCCCAATTGGTATTCTGGATAGGGCAGTAAACAATCTGATGGTGAGGCTTTAGAAACGCGGGAGCTTTGGGGAATGCGGACTACCCCTTCATTGCCATCACTCGCAGATTCACTCTGGCCCGAAGTGGTAGCACCTGATAGGGTCCTATCTATGGGTCAAATAGAACTAAACAGTGTACTTATGCTAAACTGAATTGTTTGAAATAGAATTGTTTTTGACATTTAAACCGAGTACTTATGCTAAACTGGACGGTTTGAAATAGAAATGTTAATATATATAAAAATGGATTTGGCATTAAATAACCTACAATGATTGATATGCCGTAAAACCAAATTTAACCAAACCAAACCAAACTATGGAAATACATGTTAAAAGAAACTGAAACTGTATTTATTAGAATAGAACTGCACGGTTGGAAGGGCTTAGAATATGCTAAGTGTACCCCCCATAGAAGGGTAAGATCCCACTCTAATGGCGTGTCCTGGGTATGACACTAATCTGCATTTAATTCTGAGGGTCCACTTTTGGAGGTCTGGGGAATGAAGAGTAACTCTTTCTTGCCATTACACCCAGGTTCTCTTAAAACATTAGACTTTATTGCTTAAATTTAATCCACCATGATTTTTATTCTTGATTTCCTTGTAGAACGAAGTGGGTTTGCCACAATTTTTGAAGGATCTTTCTCAAGCCGAACATCCTTTCTTTAGATTCAACTAATAGTTTCTATTTTTATCATCTGATTTCCACTGTTTGTCTATCTGACAACGTTAGCCATTTTTTCCCGATTGTACAGAGTCAGTAATTTTCCGTTGTTCAATTTGGCCAATTTCCAAATTGACCAGCAGTACCGGGACACAAAAGGCCCAAATATATTTGCTTCTTTTCAAGCTTTGATACTTTTTGCTGGCAAAATAATGTTTTCTCCTCAAAAAGACGTTCTAATTAATGGAAGCATAAATCATCTCGTAATGGTTCACTGTATTTCAGAATGGCACTCAATCGGCTATCAATACTTTTATCTTTCACGTAATGAATACGTAATTGCTTCTACACACTGATTCTTTCCAGGCATCCTTGACGCACATGCGCACTCATCCTTTATCGCCTTTTCTTTTATTAGCACATGCGCACAAGAGAATGAGAGTGAGTATTCTTATTCATAACCACAATGCTGTTATTTTCTCCGTGTTATGTCAGTTGTTGATACTTTGATGCTTTGAGGGATTTGTACTGACACTTGAAAAAAATTATCGTATTTATTTGTCTGATAAACGACTATTTTAAAACTTAAATTTCACCTCAAAAACAAAGGGTCGTTCTTTGCAGGAGATATATTTTTTGAACACGACGAAACTTATCTTGTTTCGAGGCCAATCCTTGTCATAACTTCAATCAAAAGTGTTCTCCGACAGCCTCTTTCCCCAAAACAAAGGCCTTTACTTAAGATAATCAAGTTTTTAGTTTACATCATTTACTATTGATAACACCTGTATATTTAATATGTACACATTTGAAGAAACAATTTTACGTAAAAGTTTATTATTTTAACTAAACGCCTTGGTTTCGATATTTGCAAGACTACACGAAAACACACTAGGTCAGATGAACAGTTTGATTTTGATTGTATTATCGTAATAGTAAGGTCGTTCATTACACGCAATATATGATAAAAAATACTTTTTGTGGCTAAAGATTTGGCCTCGTTCATTACACTGTTTTTCATGAGTCGTGGATATACGGTACGTACTCTTTTTTTCGGAAGGAAATCTAAGCAATTTAGGAATATTTTTTTGCAAAGTTTAATTGACGTATGAAAATGTTAATAAATGTATGAAAATATGAATTGACATACAAAAATATTTTCTGAGTGTTTGGTTCAATTTCATCAAACATTTCAAATTCTCAATGAAATAAATATTTTTACGACACGACAGCAAAACATGTCTACTTCAAGTGTATCACCCTGTAAGCGGTAGCCCAGTCGGCTGGAGCTGTGGAATGCACCGACTGCATCTCTGAAGAAGGGTAAAACCCCACTGACAAGTGTCCTGTTATGAAATTAAACAATCTGATAGTGAGGCTCCAGTAATGCTTTGGGGGAATGCGGTGTACCCCTTTATTGCCATCGCTCCCATGTCCACTTTGGCCTGGGGTGGTAGCTCCTGATAGGGTCCTATCTATAGGTCAAATAGAACTGTTTGACATTTAAACTCAGTGCAAACAAATGATTAATGCTAAACTGAATTGCTTGGAATAGAAATTTTTGATTATTTAAATGTGTGTAAACAAATGGCTGGTTTTAGTTGAATTGTTAGTGATACATGGCAACACTTGAAAACATTTAATTGTGTGTAAAAAAAAGGTTAATAGTAATGCGACGGTTACTGTATCTTTGTTCCGAGGTTACATTATCCTGGAATGTCGGGGAGAATGTCCGTCGACAGTACCGTACCACCCAAGCTCTAAATATTCTCTGTAACTAGTTATATTTTATTGATAGCTTTGAAAGCCCATATAACTAGTTAAGTATAAAGCTTGCGTATAGGTTTAATTTTTCGAGATACGGACGAATGAGGATGTGTCAAGGGTCGAGAGGTCGACGTGATATAAATGAACACGTGAAGAGTTCCGAACCGGACAAACAATGCGACGCGTTGTTGTTTTTCTTCTTTTTTTTATATATGTATCTTTCTTACATATTTTATTTTAAAGAAAGCACAATTATAACAACAGAAAAACAAAAACAAAAAAAAAAAAACAAAAAAACAAAAC
This sequence comes from Sepioteuthis lessoniana, assembly GCA_963585895.1. NCBI lineage: Eukaryota > Metazoa > Mollusca > Cephalopoda > Myopsida > Loliginidae > Sepioteuthis > Sepioteuthis lessoniana. The sequence goes on from OY757934.1 coordinate 6,362,036, forward strand.
AAATACAAAAAAAAATATACAGAAATGTGGAGGGCAAGTCGCTTCCAGTAGTATTTGACTATGTCCTTCCAATAAGACAAAGTTCTCCTTTTTTTCTTTCCTTTTTTCAACTCGTCTTAAAATTACACCCGTATCTTCTTGCCCCTTTACAATTAAAGGGAGGAAATCTCCTCGTTTGCCATATTTGTTTTCTTATATATTTTTTTTCTTTCCTTCCCTTCTTTTAGCGAAGAACAAAAGTCTCTCCTCTTCGTCTTTAAAGTGGATATACAAATTTAAACAAATATGTTTTCCGCCGAAACTAGCTGCTAACGAACAACATCAAAAAAATGTTTCTTTGGATATTCTTGACACGGTCGTTTATTTAGGTTACGTATATTATTTGTAATAAAATTTTTGACTAACCTTTTTTCTTTCCTTTCTTTTGTTATTTTTTTTTCTTATATTCTTTAATTTCTTATTAACGAGTCGCAAGGCACCTGTTTTTTTTTCTTTTACGTTGAGCCTCAGTTTCATTACCCAACGGAGTTGACGGCTTCTATTAGGCCATTCTGTGACTAGAATTTCATCTTTCACCGGACCACGTGAAAAGGCGACCTTTCTCTTCCTTGGCGAAGCTCGAAACTGACTTTTTGGCTTTCGTTCTTTTTGGCGGTAAAACGTCCTCCCTACCTCGACCAATCGCATGTCCTTTCCCTATCTGGGTCAAGACCTTTGCCCCTTCTCGGTTGGTCCTTCACTGTTGCAAGGGCTCGAAAACCCGCCAATCGCCTGCTTTACGTCCGGTCCTTAAAGTAGTCCTTGCTTTCCTGCATTTTAACCCTACCGTGGCCGATGGCCTAACAGTAAATAGAATTATTTGTATTAGATAGAAATATGTAAAACTGTGTACAAAAAAAATGAACTCAGGTTCGTTTAAAAATATTATCTACAAAATGTGTTTAGAAATCATATATTTGATATATATATGTATAAAAAGTATACCGAACTCTATCAACGGTGCTTAGAATACGCTGACTGTATCGCCCACAGAGAGGTAAGACGCCCCCCCCCTGGGAATCACGCTAAACTGATTTTAATGTCGAGGCTTCAGTTCTAGAGAGGTGGGTGTACCACTTTACTCCCTGGTTCACGCTCACCTGAAGTGGTAATGTCTATCAGAGTCCAATCTATGGACCAAAAAGATTTGTTTAAAATTATTTATATTTGATAGGAATACTTGAACTGTTTGTTTGTTTGATTGGTTGAGTTTTATGCTATTTCAATCATTATTTGTTATTTAATGCCAAATCCTGTTTTACATACATATTAAATATATGATTTGTAAACACATTTTGTAGATGTGCACAGTTAAATGTTCAAACAGTTCTATTTCTAACAATTCAATTTAGCGTAAGTCAACAAAGTTAAATGGTTCCAAGTATTGCTACGTATCACTAAAAACTCTATTAAACATCAATCATTTATTTACTCACAGTTAAGCGATAAAACTGTTCCATTTCAAAGAATTTAGTTTTGCATGTCAAAAAAGTTAAGTCAACAAAGTTAAATGGTCCCAAGTATTACTACGTATCATTAACAATTCAATTAAACGTCAGTCATTTGTTTGCACACAGTTAAATGATCAAGCTGTTTTATTTAAAAAAAAATTCAATTTAGCATCAGTCATTTGTTGGCACTCAGTTTAAACGTCAAACAGTTCTATTTGACCCATCAGAGTGGAGCTGGGAGCAATGGTAATGAAGCGATACTCCGCATTCTCCAAAGCTTCAGCATTACTTGAGCTTCATCATCAAATTGTTTAATGTCATCTTTAGGACCCTCATTGGGGGGCGTCTAAAACCTTTGTAGAGATTTGGAGAGTACTGACATTAGTTTCAAGTCCACTCTGACGTCGTAGCTGTTAGAGTCCCTTCTATGAGTCAAACAAATCTGTTTAATTGCTGCTGTGATTGCAGCATGAAGTAAATTTCCAAATTATCTTTCTAACTGTAATGCAAACGGAAGAAAACTCAACGTACAGTTATCGTGCCATTATGAATTTATTTCGACAAGTAATGTCGTGCCTCCTTAGATGGCGTACAGATTTTGCATATATATATATATATATATATATATATATATATATATATATATAAAGAAATAAACGATTGAATAAAGAAAAAAGGATCAATAAAACAGTAGATATACAGCTGCCAAACCACCACCAATGACAACAGGTGTGGCTTTTATTCCAAACTCATATTCTCCGGACACTAACCGGGTATATATATATATATATATATAGAGCTGCTTGGGTATTAGCAGGAAAGAGACACGGTGACCCGTGTTCAAATCCTGGATTAGGCTGTTTGCGTTTTCATAAAGCGCAAATACTTTTTGGAAAGGCATGAATCCAATTATTCTTGCTCCCACTATGAATAAATAATAAAGTTGACTGAGCTCTAGAAGAAGGAAAGCTTTGAAATAAAACGAGTTGAACTCGGCTTAAAAATTGACCTTGTGTTACATCTTGCCCGTGTGGAGGGGGTGGAAAAATACACACACACGCAAACATATATATATATATATATATATATAACATGGAATGGAAGTGTCTGTGACCCTGGGTTTCATGCTCTACCCATTCGTCAGATACTTCCATGTAATATATATATATATATGCTTCTATATGTATAAAAGCTCTATTATTGATACTGAGCACAATTTACTAATACTACGGCATTTGATTCTCCATTAACTCACCAAGTAAGCTAGTAAGAACCATAAACTTCTAATATATATATATACATATATATATATATATATAATGTTGTCACTTGAATAAATTTCTGTCGAACCATTTACTTCTAAACTAATTTGAATAATTCAAAGTAAACATTTCTAAAATTGTATTGAAGTAAAAAGATCAAACAAAAAATAAAAACAAATAAAATAAAGAGAGGCTTTAAGAATTCATTTTTTCTATTTTGCTTCTTTCTCAATCCTTTTTTTCCTCGACGGTGTGTTAAACGTTAAAAATGGAATAAAAAGAGCAGAGAAATATCCTATCCGCAGAACAAACAGATTGCCAAAAGTGTGGACGAAAACACCTCATTCGTTCAACGAATGAATGCCAAGCACCAACAAATTGCAGAGGTGAATGTTCCATATATTTTAAGGGCGTGTGAGAAATGAAGAAGAAATACTTTACATCAAACATAAAAGAAGCATCTCCTTCTTTGTAGCACGTAAGATAGTGCAAAGGAATTATAAAGAAATAACTTACAGCCAAGAGGTGAGGGAGTCCCTTTCGTGTAATGGTTAAAAGTACAGGACTGCATGATCGTATAATTTGAGTTCGAGCCTCAGTCATTCTAATACGTTCACTTTAGAACCCATCCTTTACCCTTCTCAACTGTAGGTTCAATAGTACCATTTCTATTCTTTTATAAGGATAGGTTTTCTTCAACTTGCCAAGATTATTCTTCAGATTTTGCTGCAATTCTTTGAGTATTTTTCAAACAGGACAGCCAAACTTGCTCATAGAGCTTCCTTTTTTATTGTGTCGAAAGCCAACGAATACCCGATACTGATTTACTATCAAAGTCAAGAGCCTGCCTGGTTAGAGTTTATTATAGTCAATTTTAAAACAATTTCATCATGGGTTGGAGGGTTATCCATGTGGACCAGGATTTTCTCTGAGGAAGTCTACAACACCTTTGTCAACCGCTGAAGAGTTAAGAAAAAGTCATTAAAGTGTTCTTTTCCTTACTGCGTGATAAGTCCTAATGTTTGATAAAGTGTTGTGACTATTCTTTGATTGTAATGGAGTAGTGTATGGTGGGTGTTGCCCAAGCGCCATATTCAAAATACCCACCAAAGCTTTAGAGTCTTTTCTATTGAAAGTAGTATATATATATAAATATATATATAGCATAATCAGCATATAACTGTTCTCTAATGAATGCACTCAAGTTTTGGAATTTATAATTAAAGCGAATAAGATTAAAGACTCGTCCAGTTGTCTGAAATTGATATTCATGCATAAATAAATATGTATATTTCATCCACAGACAGACTGTTTCGTTGTATCACAACTCTTCCGTGTGGCTAGACACGCGAGATGCTTCAAGCTGGGATCGAAAAACGTCTGTTGTACAACTTGCCTCTGAGCCATCGTCATTGTCAACGTAAATGAAAGATTTTTTTACGTATATATTTCTACATATACGTTATCGACTATTTTGGGTGCTCATGTACGAGGAATCCCCATGGTGTATTGACTAACGTGCAGTTGCGACATCGCAGTAAGCAAGTTCGAAATCTAGTCGTGAAATCACGTTCGCTTTCGAAACTAATACACTAATAAATCTCTTTATTGCCCAATCTGTTGATTAGATAATACTGTTACTTTTCATCTACAAGCATGGCTTTGACATTCAATAACCCACGATGGTTGATATACCAATTAAGAATAAACCAATATATTTATATACATACATATATGTATACGTATATATTTCTGGAAGTAAATAATGGAAAAGAATCCGAAAATGTGGAAAAAATCGAAAACAAAGTAATCCAAAGTGAAGAATTTGATATGGAAGAAAGTCGATGTTATAACGTTTCGGTTTCAATAAACCATCATCAGGACTTAGAAAAGATGTTATCAAGTGTCGTAAGATTACCGATGGATGTTTAATAAAATACAAAAAAATAACCCCCTCCTTTGTTTTGTATTTCATTTAATATCCATCGATGATCTAACGACACTTGATAACATTTTTCTAAATCCTGATGATGGTTTATTGAAACCGAAACGTTATAACATCGACTTTCATATTAAATACTTCACATTGGATTACTTTGCTTTTTTGCTTTTCCTCCATATATATATATATATATATATATATATATATATATATATATATATATATATATGAAAAAACATATGTATACATATGTTTATATATACATATACGCGCATGTATATATATATATATATATATATATATATATATATGTATAAATACATATATATGGGTAGCTGGGCAGCAGTCTTGCATTTAAGCATGTTTGATTAAATAATAAAGACACATTTGTCAATATAATCTTATTAGGATCCTTTCAAGTTTCCTGGCTAGTGTTTTGGTTTTAGGTTGGAATCGTTCGATGAATTTACCGAAATTGTGCGGAGCGCTTTCGGACCTTTCATAGGCCAGTATCAGCAGTTGTTCGCATGTGTAAAAAGCGTTTCTTTTAGCTTTTAGGGTTTTTTAAATTATAGCACACAAAATTAATAAGCTACGACTACAAATCCTAGGCCCTACATATAAAAACAAAAAACTAAAATTAATGGAATTAACTTTAAAAATAGTGAAAATGTTTTGAAATACCTTAAGTTTTTTTCTTTTTATTCTATTTCTCTTGATATTATATTTCCGTTGGTAGCGTTGTGTTTTAAATTCATTCGGCGTCATCGGCATCTCAGTTATTTCCAACTTTGTATTTATGTAATTTTATATTGTTATAAAAAACCTAAAAACTTGAAAAAATACACTTTACACTTGCAAATAATCCCTGATGATGGCCTATAAAAGGTCCAAAAGCGCTTGGGATAATTTCGGTAAATTCATCCACCAAAACCAGGAAATTTGAAAAGATCTTAATAAGATTATGTAGCCAAAATATCTCTTGATTATTTAATCAAACATGCTTAAATATATATACATGTACACAAATATACATATATATACATATATACATGCATACCTATATATATATATGTATAAATGCATACCTACACACACACACATACTCACACACACACACACACACACACACACACACACACACACACATATATATATATATATATACACGGACACACACACACACACACACATACACACACATATATATATATATATATATATATATATATATAACCTGGCTGACACTGACCACTCCACTCGAAATAACTACCTCTATTTAATCATGTATACTTTTCCTGAAACTGATGTATCTCTGGCTATATATCGTCCTCGAAGCAAATGTTCGGCCTCTCTCCCTCTCTCCTCGTTCACGTTGACCCATATACACACACAACACACAGGAAAAGAGAGATAAATGAGGGACTAGGATTTCGTCATGAGAAATAATCTATTCGCCTGTCAGATTTTGTCTGGCAACCCAAGGCAAAGATTTTAAACTTCGTCTCCCAAATTGGATGAAAGTGATTCTATATGATATTAGCATGTAACGTTCGAGCTTTCTTTTATGATGTCTATAAAACGACGAAGCGCCAAGCTAACTGGGACCTGACACGACAAGTTACAATGGCAAAAGTAGACAGGTTTATAAATAGCCTTCCGTAAAAAGTGATTTATTTCAATGTCCTGACAAGAATAATCAATTTTGTTCATTACAAGGCAACTCCCGGAAAGCGATGAGGGATGAACGTCATCATCGAAGTGAGTGGCAACCGTAGGGCGCCGGATTGCAAACAGTCGCACAGTACGTTTGTGCCCGACCTCAAATGTGCCAATCCAAGTTAGAGTAGCACACGCCAGTTACATACCCAGTGAGAATCAAACTCATTCCAGCAGAGAATGGTTCGCTTGATAATCACAAAGGTATTTTCGGCACGATGGTTCATAGTTCCTGAATTATTAATATTATTCTCGCTCTAATCTACAGCTGTGTGGCACCTAGTGAGGTTCAAACTCACTCCAATTGTGAATGGTATGTGGTACAAACTTAATAAACATGTGGCTGTGGTTGGCACGATTGTTCATTTTTACAATTCTTTTAAAATTTTAGCCTAAAACAAGTCGACACCTCTGAGGCACTCAGTACGGATCACACTCACTGCAATTGTGAATTGTCAGCGGCACAAGCTTAACTATCATAAAGCTATGGTCGACACGTAAATAACTGATATTCACCAGCGTTCTGTTCCATCAAACATAGTAAATATGAACTATCGTACCGACCATAACTCCGATTATCAAGCTTGTACCATATATCATTCACAATAGGAATGAGTTTGAATCTCACTGGGGGCCTCGTAGCTATTGACTAGTGCTAGAGTAATATTAATGATTCAGTAGATAAGTACTATGGTGCCGACAAGACCACAGTGATTATCAAGTTTTGTGCAGTAAATCATTCACAAATGGGATCAGTTTGATCCTCCCTGGGTGCCCCACAGCTGTACACTTTTTTCTAGGCTAAAATTAATTCATCGGACGCTCTGATAAAGTTAGTAAATATGTACTATTGTGCCGACGATATCTCCATCATTATCAAGCTTGTACCACAGACCATTCATAATTGGACTGAGTTTAATCCTCAGTGGGTGCTATATACTGCTACAGATTTGTACTTGACCAAAATTAGTTATTCAAAGGCGCTGGGTAAAAGTTAAGCCTAGTTGATATGAACTAGATGGCTAATTTGTGATAACCAAGCTTGTTTTATCGTCAATTCAGAACTGGAATGAGTTGGATCTTCACTGGGTGCCCACCGCAGTTGGCTTGTGGTTGGCAAAAATGAATAATTTAGAGGCTCAGTAAATCTTAGTAAATTTGAACTATCATGCCGACCATAGTTCCATAATTATCAAGCTTGTATCGCAGATTATTTTCTATAAGAGCGAGTTCGATTCTCATAGGCTGCCCTACTGCTATAGATTTATGCCAGTCTAGGTTAAAATTAGTGAATCTGAGTAACCCAGTCGTAGAATAGTGATTAGCAACGTAAACTTCCATATTATTAATGCAGTAAGTTCGATTGTAACTGGGTTTCCCCATATTTTTGCTTTGTGTCAGACTAAAGTACATATTTCTCAAATTCCTTCGGTGCGAGAAGGATTCAATACAAGCTGAGTACAGCTGGTTTGAATTTAGTGTTTTCTTTCAAGCCTATTTGCTGTACCAATGCTAAAGAGAACTGTCTGACCCACTATTTACCCCGAGCTGGGGAAGCGCGGAGAACAGTGCGAAGGGAAATGCAAACAGTCGCGCACAAGATTTCAACGCAGATGGCCGATTCCGTTTTCTATTTCGATAACCGTTTCACTAAGCACGAGTCTACCTTGGTTAATGGCATATCAACCTTTGTTGGTTATTTGCTGCCAACTTTTTTTTAATATATGATTTTTAGGCGAATAATTTGTTGGTAGATATTTGGTTAGTTTGTTAGTTGATGTTTTATGGCATATCAACTCTTGTGGGTTATTTATTACCAAATCCTGTCTTTATATGAATTGTAAGCGAATAGTTTGTCGGTAATTTTATTTTTAAACAAGTTGTTAGAGCTCATTTGCTGGCACAAAATCAAATAATTTCAAGTATTCCTATCAAACACTAATAATTCGATTTAATATCAAGGTGTAGTGGGCATATCCTATAGGCCCAGCCGACAGGGCGATCATCCAAATAGATTTTCGATAAGATTTTAGATTACAGCCCAAGAACTAGTGTCGATAAACCTTGGTATGATAACCGATCTAGAAAGATTCTCAATTCAAACCTGTTAAACTTCGCTTAAAAATTGACATGTCAATTTTTAGCCTAGAATGTTTCTAGACCGGTTACCACACTAAGCTTAAAAAGTTCAGTCTGCCCTACTATCTAACCATAGATGAAGGGAGAATAGTTGGATCCATGCCTTTCTCAAGAGTATTGTTACTATGTGAAATACAAACTGCCTCACCAAGGATTTGAACACGAGTCGCTGTGTTCATTTCCAATAACTGTAACCATTAACGTATGTAGAAATGAGCACAAGAAATGAGCAGAAACACAATTTGGCAACAATGTACTTAGTGGAGTAGTATCTATGCACATCCAGGGGTGTAGTGCCTTTGAGACATTGAATGTACACTGAGGTTAAATTCACTTTTCAAAACGTCTAAAACCGAACGGTCAGCATAAGCTTTTTGCGTTACAGTCTCACGATTATGTATCGATCGTCAAAAAAAAAAAAAAAAAAAAGAAAGAAAGAACTTTGACCAAAGCTGATACTCGACTCATTCTTTTACTTGGTTTGTCTATCTGTCTGTCTTTCTATATATAAATGAACGCCTCCCCCGACCATACACACCCATGCAGATATGTTTTAGTATATGAGTCAGTCAGTAAAAAAGATCATGAATATTATTTTTTAAAAAAAGAAGTAATTTTAAATATGATTGATATTCCACGTTCTCTGTCTCTGTCTCTCTGTCTCTGTCTCTCTCTCTCTCTCTCTCTCTCTCTCTCTATATATATATATATATATATATATATGAATGAACGCCCAAGCCATTTGTACATGAGTTAATAGGGAAAATCAGGTTATGAAAATGATTTTTTCGAATATCTTCTTAGTAATGTTATGCGTCTTGTATATTGTATCAAAGAATATTTTCATATTAAAGAATTATAAAGAAGACTAAAAGAACTCCTCTTAATTTAAAATTGGATTTAATGGGTTTTCAGTTTTTAACGACACTTTCCAAGCTGCATTCGATTCGGAAAAATTTATTTGCAAAAAAGAATAAGCGAACTGATTTCACATGAAAACCGGTGAACACATAAGAACTATGGCTGAAAGAAATGTGCAAATCTGAAGAAGAAATATAAAAACCAGATATCTACCCACAAGGAAGATGCGACGAGAAAAATTTTTCTATGTTAACTCAGAAGAAAGTGACGTTTTTCTATCGCAGCTACAAGTTACATGCTGTCTGGAAATCTGACAAATGATGTTTGACAGAAGAAAAATTTTCTACTAAACATGACATGAAACAGATAGAATTTGAAACATTTTATGTCAAGAAGTCAGAAAGAAAACGAATAAAGATGTTTTAAACATGAAATAATGCAAGAGAAATATGTACATTATACTGAATTTTTACTAAATGAAGCATTTTGTAACCATTATTTAGTATCCTGCTCACGACACTAAATTGTAACTGGTGGTGAGACTCCAGTTCAGAAAGTAGTGTAGAGTCATGCCTTTGTTGCCATTATTGCCGTGTTCACTCTGACCCGGAATGATAATAATTGTTTGGTTCCAATCTTTGGGTTAAATGAATCAGTAGGAAGATTATAAATGATTGAAACCTTATAACTGGGTACACAAAAAGGATTATCAGTATAAAATATCCTGCCTAACGAGTGTCCTAGATATGACTCTAAACAACATCTGATGGTGAGGCTCCAGTCCCAGAGCTATGAGGAATGTGAATTACCCCTTCATTGCCATTATTCCCAGTTCTACTCTGACTTGGATTGGTAGTACTTGTAAGGGTGCCATTTAAGGGTCTAATCGAACTGTCCAATCATTTACAAAGGATTATTATTATTATTATCATTATTTATTTGAAACAACACAGCAGTGTTCAAATTATTTGTATTATACTGGAAAAACTTATAAATATTACTAATGTTAAATAGTAATACTTGAAACCATTTAACGATGTACAAACAAATTATTAATGTTAGATCCGAATACTTGTAATTATTTAATTGAGCGCTGTTTGCACATTAGATTTAACTTGTCGCTTAAAAATAAAGTTACCGACCAAATATTCACTTGCAAATTATATATATATATATATATATATATATATATATATATATATATATATATATATAAGATTGTGGTGAGTCCAATGAAAGAAAGTAACTATTAAAAAATGAACAGGTTCGCAAATGATCTAAAATTTGTTATTTTAGTTTTTATCATTTAATCATTTAAGCTCCATACGCATTTCGTACTCTATGTCATCTTCAGAAGATTTCGGTATTAAATAACCCATAAGGTTTGATATGCAATAAAATACCAATCAATCGACCATCTATTACTAAATAGATGCTTGAAACGATATAATCGTTTGTAAACTTTGAGTATCAGACACATCAGGGGTTATGAGTTTGATCCCAAGTCTCCAAACCCCCAATTGGTGGGGCTTAAGATACCCTAACAGCATCCCCCACAAAAGGGTAAGACCACTCCAAAAGGGGTGTTCTGTTTGGTTTCTTTATTTAATGGCATATCAACCATTGCAGGTTATTTAATGCCAAATCCATCCTTCTAGAAGAACAGCAGTGATGCCATTTTACTTATAGCTTGGACGACTAGAGTGTTTATACCTTTCCCTAGGTCCGAAAGTGAATGTAATAGCGCGACTGGAGTTTGGACTCGCTTACTAAGATTCCGCAGTCCAACGTTTCAACCATTGCACCATGAGTATGACACTAAACTGTATATAATGTTCACTATTAAATACAGTTAAATAACATACAATTTGGAAGATCTGGAGAGCATGGGTGACTCTTTTATTGCCAAAACTACCCGGTCCACTTGATCTGGAATTGTAGTACCTATTAGGGTACCATCTAGGGATCAAATGAATCTACTTCAAAATTATTTTCATTCAATAGGTTCGTGTGCAAAAACTAAACTAAAATAAAACGAAATAAAATAAAATAACCCTCTTAGGAAACAACTGCACAAAAAATGTAAACATGAAAACACAATGAAAACGATTCTCTACCCTCTAGGCATAAAATAACCCTATTCGGGTTGACATGTCGTTAAAATCATTTAATACTATTGCATTCCGTCAATTAACATTGAATTAAAGTGTGATATCTGTTTATATCCTTCAGTCATGTTCTTGTCTTTGGACAGGTTGTAGAAAAAGGAGAAAAAAATGAGACAAGCCCGGATCTTGAAGCACTGGTCAAAGATTCAGGGGCTTTTACTTTAGTCTTGCTCTTCTGTACACAAATGAGCCTCTCCATTAAATTGACAATGTGTCGCATACTACACTCAAGGTGATTTTGTCTGATATTGAAAAGCTCTCCGAGCGCAGATGTAAAGAAATGCCAGGACCCCACCCCATTTCATGTTACTGAGGATGATAGTTGATGGATGGTGACCAACACCAATTTTCCACTAGACATGGCCCTTTGAATTCTGGCCAAATAATTTTACCTTGTTTCATTCGACTTCAATATATTCTGCCACGTTCCTTCTGGGTCAGTAATATCTACTTTTACGAAATCCACTCTTGCTTGAATTGATTTATTTTTGAGTGATGCTTTCTTTCAGTCCTTCTGCCTTTCAAGACAGTTTTGTGCAATGCTCTGGAAATTGGATTCTTGATTAACTCCGACCACCAAGTCTGCAGCTCTTTCCAAGTTACACATGGATTGGCTGCAACGTCTTCAGTAAACTTTACTGTCTTCCTGCCAACAATTTTTAATGTGACACTCAGACTTGAACAAAGTTTCATGGCACACCCTCTAGTTTCATACAACTCTTTTACCTATTTTTGTTTTACCTGTTTAACTGACGCATACAATCTAGATGTTCTTGCGCTTCTTACAAATACACCTGCTCAAACCTAATCTCTACCTACACAACCTGGAGCAGGCAGCAAGGGGCATTAATCTCGATATGAATTCAGATAGAACAGAGTTCATATGTTTTAATTAAGGTAGTGCTATATCCTTATTAAATGGCCAGCCTCTGAAATTAGACCAGTTCATATATTCTGGGAGCAGTCTTCCATCTATTTTAAGCGATTTCAACATACACATAGGTAAAAGACGGCCTGGTATAGACATGTTAACGAACATATGGAAATCCGATCACTCTGATAAAATAAAACGGGAATCCTTCCAAGCTGTAGCCGTCTCAGTACTTTTGTATAGTTGCAGCAGTTAGACTTTAACGAAATCCATTGAGGAAAGGCTAAGCGGGAACTACACATAAAATAAAATAAACCTCTTAGGAAACAACTCCCCAAAAATGTAAACACGAACACACAATGAAGGCGATTCCCTACCCTCTAGGCATGAAATGACCCTAGTCGGGTTGTCATGACGTTAAAATCCTTCAATACGATCCTGCGTGTTGTTTCCAACAAATCCAGGTCGCAGCACTCTACAAAACCGAAACTATACAGCCATTTACCTCACAAATCATCCAAGCAAGACATGCTGGAGAAGAGAAGACGAACATACGCGACATTGACCAGATTAACCCACCAGTGTTGGCCGACCAGCAAAAATCTACTTTCCTCAGTCTGTTCGGCAAACCGATGCCAACTACTGGACTTTCCAAGAGAAATTAATGATACGAATGTATGGTGAAAGAAAGTCACGTCTTAGTGATGAAGTTTTCCTGTTGATAAAAGTCACTTTTCATTGCCCACGTAAAAAGCAGTTTCCTTTATTCGAGACACTAATGTAAACATTCAAAGAATATTTATGTTCCTAATATTACTTTGATTATTTTTCTTCTTACAAATTTAAAAACCAATTTTAACTGGTGATTTTCATTGAAGTCTGAGAGACTGTAAGCCACCTCAATTTTCCAGGACCCTTCTAAATATTCTGAAGTCTGGACAATCTAAATTCTTCTTCTGATCTCCGGTTCATTGGAATTGTTCCAAGAGCTCAAGTTACGGTTGGTATTATTGTCAGCTTCATGTTCCATAATTTCAACAGCTCTCAGGAAAGGTCCAATAATTTTCTCCGTTTTTCGCTTTACTTTATTTTCGTCTGCAGAAACCTCAAAATCTTATCGCTGAAAAGTTATTTTCTTTTGAGTAATTAGTCTTTTGGTGTTGATGGGGTGATGTCTTTGTATCTCAAAAACCAACATTTTTATTGGTATCAAATACCTTTTAACAAGGAGAGTCGCCGTGGCGTAGTAAGTGAGTCTAAACTCCAATCGTACTATCACGTTCACTTTCGGACTAATACCTTTGAGAAAGGCATGAACTTCCTAATCCTCCCAGCACCACTATCGTCCTTCTTCAAGGAGGGTTTTGGTATTAAATAACCCACGATGGTTGGTATGCAATTAAACAAAGAATTTGAACCGCAGGAGGTGCTCGTAGTGTAATGGTTATCGTCGTAGAAAATATACACAGCTATGGACGAAGCTGTTTGCATTTCACAGGGAGCTAATATCCTTGGGAAAGGTATGAATCCAACTAATTTTCCACATGTAGGTGAATTTTAAAGCAAACTTAGTTCTTTGACCTTGGCATGGCAACCAGTCTAGGAGAAAGAAAACTGAATTCAAACCTATTAAACTCCGTTTAAAAAGCCCACTGCGTGTCACATCCTGCTCATGCGAAGGGGTTGGTAAATACACACACACACACACACACACACACATATATATATATATATATATATATATCCTAACCCATGAAGAAATGGGGGATCAAGTGACAATATCAAGACATCTCATCAAATTACATACCCGACCATGACGCACTAATAATTTATCTCTGAAAAATAAGTTTAAGATAACAAATATCTATATTTAATGGTTGACTCTAAGAAATTCTAGTTTCATATTCAATTTTATAACTGTTAAAAAATATAAAAAGAAAACTTTTACGAAATACAAGTATTGGTATTAATTTAAAAGAAGTCTGAAATGTTAATTCTGAAATTAGTTTGAACTGCCGATTTTATTTTCTTCTTTTGTTTAAAGTTTGTTGTAAACATGTTGACCTCATCGTGGCAGTCAGTTTGGTGTAATTATTTCAAAATATAATTACTGTTAATATGCTTGTTTCATTTTCATTCTGAGGTGATAATGTTTATTGCTACTTCTGCCTAACTCTATTATCTCCTGGGAATGATGACTGATAATTCAATCTGAACATATTTGCATTAATTCACAATTCATTTAGTTCTGACATTTCTTGCACAAAAATTTCGCTTTAATAGTTCTGAAAGTCTTTTCATTTCATTAGTTTTTCAATTAATAATATTCTTCCCGTCACAAACTGCAACCGCAAATTAACTCAAGCTCTATATACACTGCATGCATTCAAATTAATTTGGAAGTAGATAAGTGCCAAAAATTAATATTTTGTGGCATTGGTAGAATTACTATAACAGTAAATCGCTATGAGAAAGTCGACTTTTGAAGCCTAAAAAATCCTAGCAAAACTATGATGAGTTATACAACAGGACTAAAATCCAAACCTTTACCACAGATTTTTATCGTTCAGGATTTTCGCACTATTGTCTTCATTCGCAACATTTTGGCCGATGTATCCTCCGGCCTTCTTCAAGAGTTTCTGGAAAAAAATCATACAGAATAGTCGTAATTCATAGTGATGTAAGAACATTAAGTTTATTAGTCACAAAAATTCACCCTGCAGGACACACAGCGTAACAGTTATAGACGTTAGTTCCTTAAGCTTCTATGTGACGACTATCTGGCGGTTGCAGGTTCAATCCTGACTACCGGCGAGTAACACTACGGGAATACTTAACACTTGTACCCGGTTATGCTTAACGGAATCAGACTAAGTAGCCCCCGTGGATTAAATAGAGGACGTGGTTCAAAGTTCCACGTAGACTCCCGAGTTCGACAAGAAACACCTGAAGGAGGCTAGAGGACACATCGGTCGAAACGTTGTGAATGTAACAATAAAGATGAAGACAAAAGTCCGAAAAACCGGAATGATAAAAATCATCAAGATTTTTCTCAGAAATTCAGTGGTCAACTACTGGTCAACCAAATTGATATACCCCACTTAGCATAACCCCAGCAGACTGCGACAAACATTACCAACTTAAAACCGTGATTGGTTAACATATTTAATAGCCAAGTCGACTGGGGATGCAGAATACACTGACTGCATCTCTGCAGAGTGGTAAGACTCTCCTAACGAGTGTCTTGGATGTGACACTAAACAAGCTGCTGAAGCTTTGGGGAATGCGGAGGACCTCTTCATGGCCATCTCCCCCAGGTCCACTCTAAATCGGACTGGTAGCACCTGATAGGATCCTATCTATGGGTCAAATAGAAGTATCCTAAATTGAGTACTTTGAAATAGAACTGATTTTACATTTAACTGTGTATAATTAAAAAATGCGTACTTATGCTAATCTGAATTGTTTGAAATAGAACTGTTTAATCATTTAACTATGTGTAAACAAATGACAGATTTTTAATTGAATTGTTAATGATACATAGCAATACTTGGAACTATCTAACTTTTTGACTTATGCTAAACTGAATTGTTTGAAATAGAACTGTTTAATTATTTAACTCTATGTAAACAAATGACTGAAAAGGAAAGGAATTAAACCCCTTACTCCACAGCAATAGTTTAAATAGAACCATTGCTGTTCTTCTAAAAAGATGGCTTTGGCATTAAATAAACTACAAAGTTTGGTATGCCATTAAAAACAAAACTTATCTGTAGAGCACAGACAAAAAAGTTCTGAATTATCCGTATATTTTGAACATTTCTTCAATTTTGTAATAAATATTTTGAAAACATTTTATCTAAAATAAATTGTTTGAATAAAATTTTTAAAAAACTACATAATTCTGATCCAATTGAGTCATTTTTTTTTTTCATTTTTATGAATCAGAAAACCGATGTCATGCTGAAATTGGAGAGTTCCCTTGACAAAGTCGTTGCAAGAAGCCAATCATTAATGGTTAGTTATTAAGGCTTACAGGAGAAGAATTTTTGGCAATAGGAAAAATACAAAACTTGAGAATGAATGAATGAAAATTGAAGGAACAGAGGAACGTGAAGATAAGAATGAACCAAACAATAGAAGAAAAATATTATGATGTATAAAGAGAATTCTCAAGATAGAAGATTCTAGAAAGTGTGCTTAAGTGGCCAAAAATGAAGCAAATGAATCTAAGAGTTTGCAATGGCTCTCTTTGAAAAAATTCAATAGGAACACACACACACACACACACACACACATATATATATATATATATATTTATATAGGCATTATAGGTATGTATTAATGTCTGAGATAGTCAAATTTATCTCATATATATATATATTTATATATATATATTGGTGGGGTTAGAAGCGGATATTAATGAGTCGCATTTTTCTATTATATATATATATATATATATATATATATATATATATATATATATATATAGGAAGGGTAATAAGTGCGTAGTAATGGCTGATTGGCCTGATTTTCTGGTTAATGGCATATCAACCTTTTAGGGTTATTTAATGCCAAACTCGCCCTTGTAGAAGAAATATTGTGGTATTATTTAACCCATAGCCGGGGGATAAGGAAGTTCTTTTTCCAAGGGTTTTGGTCCAAAAATGAATAAAATATTGCGACTGGAGTTCAAACTCGC
Source organism: Sepioteuthis lessoniana (assembly GCA_963585895.1). NCBI lineage: Eukaryota > Metazoa > Mollusca > Cephalopoda > Myopsida > Loliginidae > Sepioteuthis > Sepioteuthis lessoniana. Next base: position 6,379,190 of record OY757934.1, read on the forward strand.
GTACGACAATGTCACTGTCTAGCTTGGGAGCAACTGCGCTTCGGGGACTTCCCCACAACTGACTCAGGTATTCATATTTTTCTCATTCACATATGGCCCTGTCGATGAATTACTCCTTCATTACAATTATTGCTAGGTCCACTCTGACCAGGAGTGGTAGCACCTGATAGGATCCTATCTATGGTTAAAAAAGAACTGTTTGGCATTTAAACTGTGTACTTATAATAAAATGAATTGTTTGAAATAGAACTGTTTTTACATTTAACTGCGTGTAAACAAAAAAACTGTTCTTATGTTAAACTAAATTGTTTAAAATTGAACTTGTTTGATCATTTAAGTTAAAATAAACAAATAACTGATGTTTAATTGAATTGTTAGTGATACATTGCAATACTTGAAAACTGTGCAAACAAATGATTCATAGTAAATTATTGGTATTTGATAGAAATAAGTGAAACCATTTAAATGTGGGCAAAAAATGAGCTCAGGCTCGTGTAAAAATGTAATCAAAAAATGTGTTTAGAAATCATGTTTGATATATATGTATAAAAAGGATTTGGCATTAAATAACCTATAAAGATTGATATGTCATAAAACCCAACCAAACTCATACACTCACACACACACACACATACACACACACACATATATATATATATGCATGTGTGTGTATGTATGTGTGTGTACAAGTACCTTGGTTTGGTTTAGTTTTGCTTTTTTTGAAGGCATAAAAACCCTTGTGGCTTAGTCAATACCAAATCTTGTTTATATATATATATATATATGTGTGTGTGTGTGTGTGTGTGTGTGTGTGTGATTTGTACGTCAAAATTTTGTTGGTAACATTTTTAAACGAGGCAGAGCTCATTTGTTTGCACACAGTTAAATGGTTTAACGTATTGCGATTTATTGTTTGTATTGTTCAATGTTTTCAAACATTTCCATGAAATACTGATAATTTGATTTAACATTAATGATTTGTTGCACACTCTTAGATGTTTTCAGGTGTAAAAAATGAACAAATATTTCTATTTGATCCACTCGACGACCTGGGAGTAATGGTAACGAAGTCGTTCTCCACATTACACAAAGCTTCACGACTGGAGCCTCACTTTGGTGTCTTATCCATGACATTTGTTGGAGTGATACACGCAGAGATACAGTCGGCGTATTCGACAGCTCTGGCCCACGGAGCTATGTATGCGTCTGTATATATGTATATATATCAAAGAATAAATAAATTGAGAGCTTAAGGTTATTCTGGATTCTTTTTCTTTTAAGTGCTCCAAATTCAAGATACAGTTATAGCAGAGCATGTATTCATTAGAAGTAAGATATTTATTGTTTACCCAATAAAGGTTATTCCGTACAAAATTAATCATCATCTTCACGGAGGGACAACAGCTCGGGTTTCTTTAATTTTCTCCCCATCCATGTCTATCGGCCCTAGCTCTTACTAGGACCTCTAGACGGCAACCAATGTCCGCACAGAACTGATGGATGTCAGATTTTGCTATGTCAGCCAACACTGGTGTGGCCATGGATAGGAGTCCATCAGAGAACGTCACATAAGTTTCTCCCTTCTTTAACAGCAGTGCCTAACACGTCTTACTTGTCTTACATAAATTGTTTGTGAGATGGGAGGTAAATGGCCATACAGCTGCTGTGTTGTGGGGTGCAGCTTCAAGTATTTGTTCAAGACAGCACGCATCATCCTTTTGTAGTTTCTTTTTTTCTAAACGTTCTATGAAAGTCTGAGTGGTGCAGCCATACAGCAGTACTGACACGGGTGAGTCCCAGTGGCTAAAGAGCTGGGCTGAGACCACGAAGTTAGCGACTTTGAACTCCAATCGCACTGTTACGTTCAATTTCGGACTAATACTCTTGGGAAAGAGGATGTTTGTCTCTTCCCCACCAGACAGGACTTGACTTAAGGTCCTTTTTATAGTGGGGGTTTTAGGGAAGGGAGATCGAGCACGAGGCGAGATTGGTCATAGGATCTCGAGGTGCAATGTAAGCCAGATGACCCTGCTGGACTTGATGAAATGTGAGTCCGGTACATATGTTTTTCATAGCTTAAACTAGACCAGCTGGTCGAGTGCTATGTTGTCTTATCAATGTAGATCGCCCGCCCAAAAGTGGTCCAGCCGAAGTTGGGGCCCATTTGGTCTCGAATCTGACTGGCACGAATGCCAGTAAGGGCCGCGGAAAGCCAGTGCCCTTGAGAAAGGAATAAGTTGTTTGTCACTGCCTCCCACCAGACTTGACTTGACTGAAGGTCATGACAAAAGGTTGGCTTATAGTGGGGATTTAAAGGAGGGGGAGGTCGGGCTTGAGCCCTGACGGACTACACTGGTCATCGGCTCACTTCATACAATGTGAGCCAGATAAGCCGGCAGCTGAACATGGACTTACTCGATATATCACGCGAGTCTTGCACGGATGCCCGATTGTAGCTTGAACTGGACCAGGGAGTCCAGTGCTAAACAACGTTATCAATGCAGTTCGTCCACCCGAAAGTGGCCCACCCAAAGTTGGGGACCATTCGGTCTCAATTCTGTTATTGATCTTCGATACCCCGTCTGGCAATAAACTTGGAAAAGAAATGAACCCCCTTATCCCCGCAACTATGGGTTAAATTAGATCACTGCTCTTTTTGTGCATGGTAGGGATAATTATTTTAAGAAAACAGGCTTTTATAAATAATTACAAGGTGTTATTGATTTCTAATATCATTGTTTTATGGCTACCTCTAGTAGTGTAATGGTTAACAAGTTGAACTAATAAACCTTCACAAGTGAGTTCGAGTCTCATTGTGAGCCCCATTTATACTGCTTTTTGCCACATCTAAGAAAAAGCTTAGTAAATTACAATATTATTGTTTCATGCTCAGGCGTATTAAAAGCAATCCCATGTATTATTCTATATAGAAATCAATTAAAATAAAATGCAACGAAATAAATATATATATGCGTTCTTATCTAAATTTCTTAGTATTTCTAATTTAATATAATATTTCATTACATTAAAACTTAAATACCTGAACCCACAGGGTGTTTATTTTTGCTACAAATAGAAATTTTGATAAATCAGTGGTATAAGCCTTTTGGAATTTATTAATTTTTGTTTTGAAAGCTATACTTAATTATTTGACGGTCGATAATTGTAAACAAAATCGTTAACTACTGCTGATTCTCTTTAATTCAACCTGTAAGATCATTACAGTATTATTTGCTTAGACCAGCATATTTTCAGGACACGCCATTGAGTCATACACATGGTGATATAATTTTAAAATAAGGTTTTAGAAATGAATTCAAATATGCCGATCGTGACTGACAGCATCACGATACCAAACATCAGGCGATTTAAGATGATCATTTCTGAAATAAAGCTATTGTAGAAATAGTAATGTTATGTGATTAATATTTCATGATACTGGGACAATAAAGAGGTTATATTCCTTACAGGAAGAAATCCATGAGAAAAAAAACTGATAACACGTTTATTAATGTGTCACCAAATACCAAGAAAGATACAGAAAGGAAAGTTGTGTGTGTGATTTTGCGTGTGTGTGAAACTTGAGAGAGAGAGAGAGAGAGAGAGAGAGAGAGAGAGAGCGTGTGTTTGTGTGTGTGTGTGTGTGTGACCCTCACCAGATCAATTAAAATAAAAGAAATCTAATGTTTTAATGTGCGTTTTTATTTGATTTTCTTAGTCTTTCTAATTTGATATTTTATGACAATGAAACGTTACATTCCGTACAGGAAGAAATTCAAGAGAAAATTCTGATAACAACTTTATTGATGTGTAACCAAATTGGAAGGAAGATACAGAATGGAGAGAAATGTGTAATTGAGAGAGAGAAAGAGAGAATGTGTGTGTGTGTGCACGCAAGAGAAAGAAAGAGAGAGAGAGAGAGAGAGAGAGAGAGAGAGAGAGAGAGAGAGAGAGAATGTATATAAATGCGTGTGTGTGTGTGTGTGTGCCTGCGCACGAGAGAAAGAGAGAGAGAGAGAGATTGTGTGTGTGTGTGTGCTAATCAATTGAAATAAAGGAAGTCCAATCTTTTGATATTGTATTTTTATTTGATTTTCTAATCTAACATTTTATTAGAATAAAACGTTATCATCCGTACAGGAAGAAACCTAAGAGAAAATTCTGATAACAACCTTATTGATGTGTAACCAAATTGGAAGGGAGATACAAAAAATATGTGTGCGTGCGCATCGGAAGATGTTTGGACATATATACACACACACACACACACACATATATATATATATATATATATATATATATATATATATATATCACAAAATACATGTTTTTAAGAGGCAGAATGGGGTGGGCCGTCAGTTATATAATATTCCTTGGATTCTTAGAAATATTGGGTCTTCCCCAATGTTATTTCCTCCTCCAGGTGATCCAGTCAGAGCTAATCGGACCCAGTTTTCCATCCAACAGCTGATATTTGCAATCTTAGCATCAATTTTTACCTTTGCAGCACAACATCTCCGTTTAGGGAATCGTTTGTTGTGCATGTCTCGGATACGACACCACAGACCAATGGCATTTGAGTTCTGTTAAAAGAGTATTTTGTTACTTCGAGTTTTGGTGCTTTTTCTTTACCTGGATAAATCGACGCTCAATCTGTTTGGTTCTTTTTTTTTTTTTTTGTCAGTTAAGGGGAAATATATTGAAACTACTTGTCTTACACGGTAAAACTTATCTGCTCTGATATTATTAACAAATAATAAATGGATAAATTTTAAAACTTAATCTCTCACCCGAATAAAAATGTTTTAATTTATAACTTAACAGCGAAATAATCGAAACAAATTATTTTCTCCTTCCGTTTTAAGTTTTTAAAATTAATTTTACTCGCCATTATTTTACGAGAACTGTGTTCTGCTTAGTTTGGATCTGATATTAAAAATGAATAAACAAATAAACGGCAAAAAAAAAAAAAATAAAGCAAAAAATAAATAAATAAATAAAACGAAAAAGCTATTGGCTCATACGGCTGGGACTGTACACCGACTGTATCTTTGCAACGAGTGCCCTCAACAATCTGATGGTGAGGCTTAAGTAATGCTGGAGATTTGGGGAATGTGGAGTACCTCTGTATTGCTACCACTCCTAGGTCCACTCTAGACTGGAGTAGTAGTGCCTGATAGGGTCCTATTTATGCCTAAATAGAACTGTTTAACGTTTATAATATGTACTTTGACATTTAAACTGTGATAACGAATGACTTATGCTAAACTGAATTGCTCGAAATAGAACTGTTTGATCATTTAACTGTGTGTAAACAAATGGCTTATTTTAGTTTAATCGTTAGTGCTATATAGCTGTACTTGAAAGCATTTAACTATGTGCAAACAAATGATTAATAGTAAATAGAATTATTGGTATTTGATAGAAATAAGTGAAACCATTTAACTGTGTGCCAAAAAATGATCTCAGGCTCGTTTAAAAATGTTATCTACAAAATTTGTTTAGAAATCATATATTTAATATATATGTATAAAAAGGAGTTGGCATTAAATCACCTACAATGGTTGATATGCCATAAAACCAAACCAAACCAAACCAAACCAAACATTTATAAGGTTTTAATTTATAAACTAACAACTAACTTGTCAAAACAATTATTTTCCATTACTCGTTTAACAAGAACAAATAATCTTATTTAATCTTAATTGTTATTTTCAAGTAACAACCATTTTAAACTTACTCGTCACAATTTTGTAGTAATTCATTTTTCATTAAGATAGTAAATGATCTTATATTAACTGAACTAATACTGATATAACGAGCATTATTATTTACAAGGCATTGCTATGTAGTTATTACTTTTGCTCTGACACAAAAAAGTAAATTAATACCAGGTATTTTGCTCATAGTTTAGACTTCAACGGGTGAGAATGAACCAGAGAGTAATGATATCTAAAGGGTAATTCCACATTCAACAAGATTCCAAAAGAAAAAAATAAAGTCATACAACTGGATACAGTTTTACATCGAACCCAAGACACACACACACACACACACACACACACGCACCCACCCCCACACACAAACCTTTTCTGTCGTATTACTTTTCACCCCACGAATTACTTATTTTTATTCGTAACCATTTTGCAATTTTTTCAACTGCCTCTGATATGTTTTGTGAAGCTGTTTCTTATTTAATTCCTGTCAATTCGACCTTTTTTAGGTTGGTTGTTTGGTTGTTTGGGTTTTATGGCATATCAACCTTTGTAGGTTATTTAATGCCAAATCCATTTTTATACTTAGTTCAAACAATTCAGTTTAGCATAAGTACACAGTTTAATGGTCAAAAACATTTCTATTTCAAGCTATACAATTTAATCAAACAGTTCTAATTCAACTAATTAATTTTAGTCTAAACATAGATTTTTTTAAACACAGTTAAATGTCCAAACAGTTCTATATTAAACAATTCAGTTTAGCGTAGGTACAGTTTCATTGTCAAAAACAAACCAGTTTAGCATAAGCACCCAGTTTAAATGTAAGTACACAGTTTAATTGTCAAAAACATTTCTATTTCAAGCTATTCAGTTTAGTCAAACAGATCTAATTAAAACAATTCAGTTCAGCATAAGTATGCAGATTAGTTCTTAGGGCCCTATCAGGTGCTACCATCCCGGGCCAGAGTGGACCTGGGAGCAATGGCCACGAAGGGGTGCACCGCATTCCCCAAAGCCCCAGCATCACTGGAACCTCAGCATCAGATTGTTTAGTGTCATATCCAAGACACTCATTGGAGGAGTCTTACATCTCTGCAGAGATGCAGTCGGTATTCTACAGCCCCGGCCGACTGGTCAACCTTTTTTAGGTCTTTGCAAAATGATTTTACTGCAAATCCTCTGCTATTGTGATACAACTAATTTTCAAGTCTTGCATTCTGCATTATTCAATTAACTTTTGATATTTTAACCATTTCATTTCGTTGGTCATTTCTGCGTTTTCCTCCCAAGGTACGGTCAATTCAAACAAGATCACTTACTTTGTACTGTTTAAGAAATAGCCATGTCTCTGTGGAATTTTAATTGGTGATCAAGATCCACTTTCATCTAACAGTCTGCAGCTGATGACAGTATATATATATATATATAGAGAGAGAGAGAGAGAGAGGTTGCGATAGGTAAATTCTTGTCTAAATAATGCAAAAATGAAAATAACTGACATCTAACTTTATCATACATATTTACCAAAATTACATGAAAATATTTTGAAATCTTGTTGATTAGATTTATTTAAAGAAATCGCCATCGGCTTCAACCCCGGCCTCCCAACCCCCGTCGGAATCTGCTGCAAGCCTTTCTGACGCTTTCCTTGTTTAAATTGGTTAAAACTGCTGTTATCCTTGCCGTTCATCTTTGGTATTGCACGGAGTTTTGTTAGTCTCTCGATCAACCGCACCCCACATATTAATAATCAAAGGAACTGCAATCGAGTGAGTTAGGTAGACAGATGTTTGGAGTAATGTGGTTATAAAAATTGTCTGACTCCCAACACTGGGTTCTCCTTGTGTGGCACGGAACAATCCTGTTTCTACACGTAGGGTCTATCAGCAACCACTCTCTCCATCCCGAGAACATTACCTTCAACTGGTACTTGAATGTAAGCGCCTGTGTTGTGTCTGAGGCCATATGGGAAAATAAACGAAGGTATAACATCATCGTTACAAGTGACTACCCCAAACACCGGTACATTTTGTAAGAAACTAATTGTTGTTTTGTGATTTCACCATCTGATATAAGTAGAGATTTTTATCTGAGAAAAACCAAGTATGTTTGGTTGGGGTGTCCTGTATATGAACCAGACAATCTGATGGTGAGGCTCCAGTTATGCTGGAGCTTTGGGGAATGCAGAGCGCCCCTTTAGTGTCATCACTCCCAGGTCCACTCTTGCCGGAGTGGTAGCATCTGATAGGGTCCTATCTATGGGGTGAATAGAACTAAACACTGTACTTATGCTAAACTGAATTGTTTGAAATAGAATTGTTTTTTACATTTAAACTGAGTACTTATGCTAAACTGAACGGTTTAAAATAGAACTGTTTATATATATATAAATGGATTTGGCATTAAATAACCAAAGATGGTTGATATGCCATAAAACCAAACCAAAACATCTTATTCTTCATAACATGCGATAAAGGTTGTGTCTCTTTCTCATCTTGTATAATAAATACCGAATGTCTTCATGCACTACCTGCCTGATGAGAAATTCAGACATTGCCACGTCCATGTCTATGAATCTGATTGACTTGCAGGGAGAGTTGTCAATGAAGGCCGGCTTGGATCTCTGCCAAAAAATCGTTTCTTTTCTTATCAGAACGATCAGAGTGAGGTTTCCGAGCTGTCTTATCTTCATAATAATCCTTGGACTCATCCAATTCTTTTCGATTCCTCGGCAATGTCCTCAGATTGACACCAAAATACTGTGAAATCTTTGTATTAGTTCATCCGTTGTGAATGCTACGTAGTACAGCCTTCACTAACAGTGTCCAGCTGACTCTGTTTTGCTTCATAGTAGATAGAATTTTTCCAATCAATGATTGTTAGGTTAGAGCGACAATTATTTAAATTTGGCCAAAATATTTGTTTTGCGGCTATTTAAAATGGTGGCAAATCAAACTGAATGCTCTAGGCTTGAACAGGGATCTCTCATCGAATTTTTGGGAGCTGAGAAGTTCAAACCATGTGAAATTTATAGAATAATGTTATGTGTTCTGTAAAGCATGTCTGCATGGATATGTGTAGGCAAAAGAGTACCGTATTTGTAAGTACGTAGGTCGGTCAAAAAGTTATAAACTTCACTATGAAAGAAGAGCTATAGCAATAGCTATAAACTCCACTTCTTGTAAGACTAAAAACTAATTCCGATTTTTCTAGTTTTTTAACAAATGCAAGTATGTTGCCCCAACAATAATGTTCAACTTATAGGTCTTCTTTCCGGGTTAGGTTTAGAACTTTTTGAATGACCCTCGCATATGTTGGAAGTGTGCTTAATATTATAGAGGAAATGCAATCGACGACTCGTCTTCAAATCTTGGACGACGCTGTTTTTGTTTCATTTTGCGCTAATGCTCTTGAGAAAGGCATGAACCTGTCTCTTCTCTACGTGTAAATAGTAAGGTAGACTAGGATCTTTTGCTTTGCTATGGCAACCAGTCTTGAAAGTAAACTCTGAATTGAACCTAGTTGTACTCCGCTAAAAATTGATTTTGTCTCGCACCCTGCCTGTGGAAGAAGGCTTAGGTAAATACTCATATGTATGTACATTCATGTGTGGGTATAGGTAGCATATCTGTATGTATATTCATGTATGTACGTGTAGGGCCAACTAGTAAATACGGCCCCGCATGCCACATTACGACACTGAGTCATAACAGGCCGATCTAATGTAAAAAAAAAAAAAATAACCCATTCATGACCGCATATGAAATTAACCTAAAAAGAGAATTAAATTTAAAAATTGAACAGAGAAAATAATATAATCATGCTGGTAGAATTTATCCGACGTTGATTTTCAATCGCCTATGCGGCCTGTTTTGTTTATAGACACAAACTGGTTATTTTTTCTTCTTTTCTTTTTCAGAAATGTAATAACAAAAGTTTTTAAACAAACAAAAGAAAAGTCATTAAAAAAAATATGCTGTAATACAAAACATATATTAGTAAAAATAAAAAAAAAATAAATCAATTTTCTTTTTTAAAAACATTTTATAGTATGTTTTCGAACTTCATTCGATGCAAACTTTTGTTTGTTGTAAAATATATTCACAACAATTTGTAATCTACAGGTGAAAATGTCCTCGCATCCTTCCTTTATAATTTCTTGCATAAGCAACAAAAACTTTAGAAGTAATCTTTGTGAGACAAAAATCTGAAATCTGTGCCTAAGACTCAACTAAATTTGATATATTTTTAGGAAATTTTCTGCATTGTTCAAAAAATGAGATGTGTTTTTTTTTCTTGAATTTACTATTGTCCACCAAAATAATACCACTTTAAGGAAGTTTGATGTATCAGTTCGATCAGGAAAGTAGCTTTCACAAGCAGCAGTAGTTATCTCATGAAAAATATCAATAGCCAAATTAACATTTTGTTTATTGTCACGAGAATGCAGTGCTTTGAATGTTAACTTTAAGGCCTTACATAATTTAGCATCTAGAATGTTATCCTTGTCCTATATTTTGTACATGTAAGACCAAATTGTATATCCATTCTCCGAAGAAATATGAATATTTGATATTTCAAATGTAAAACCAGGATTTACAAACTTCTTTCTGCTCAGTTAACAATTTCAAATATTTTAATAGATGTACAGAGTCAAAAAACAGAAATTTTTTTGGGGAGAATCGGGAATAGTTACGTAATACTTTTTAACATTGGCCGAATAATTGATTATCTGCAACAATAGCCCCAATAAAAAAAATCTAGTGTTTATAACTTGAAAAATAAATTTTAGAATCTTTTGAGAAAGTCAGTCAATAGTAACTGTGACTTCGGGGCAGGCTTTAATAACCAATGGTAACTGTATCATTATTCCTTTATAAAGTTCATCATCTTCATTTGCACCAATGTACTCTCCGCTATGAAATTGTGTTCCTTTTTAAAGGAACCATTAAGACACAGTCTCGAAAAAGATGACCTTTTACCAGAAGCAATTTTGAAATTGATTCTACGCCACCTTTTTGAATTTTTTCTAATAAAGAAAAAAATGGAAATGGAAATTTTTCCAGAAGTAATTTGTAGGCTTGTTTAGACGTATAGAGCACTAGTATGGCATAACATATCTCGGCCGAAAATGAATGACGATTTCTTTGTATTGTCTTTTTTGGAACTCTTTTAGAATTGAGTATGGTTGTTCTTCCACCACATTTTGTATGTAGTTTGGAAAATTTTCTAACTTGCTAAATCTTGAAAGTTTAACATTGTTCCCATATATAAACCACTGTGGTAATGGTATAGGATTTTTCCATCACACTGGAGCTGAACGTGAAGATTTCGATCAATGTGAATACATTTTTTATAGATGGAAAATGTGTTTCCAGGTCAAAGGCTATTCTATAAATTAAAATATAATCTTCCGTTTTTTTTATTCAAAACAATTAAGACAATTTTTTTTTCTTCCGTTTGATTAAAATCCTTTGTCGTTTCACCTGAAAGAAAATCTTGTTATTCATTTGGTTGATAAATAATCCCTCGGAGTTTCGGTGGCTTTCTTAATTCTCTCGTGGTCGGCAAAAGAGACGGTTTTCTTATTTTTTTCTGAATAGATTGTAGGAATTGGATGTAAATCTCAATTCAGGTTGTTTCGTTTTCCTTTCAAAATAATTTTTCATCAAAATGTTTCATATAGAGAACTCATTTTTTTTGTAGGAAACCAGTCTTTTTAGTTTACAAATTTTCCCCATTTCTCGAGTAAATCGGATTTTCCATGAGATAAAGAAAATGCCGGTACTTTTTCTCTATTGGTATGATATCCACTAGAACAACCAAATGCAATACATTTGTTAACCATTTTTGTTATACAAAATATCACGAAAAACTTCTTAAATTTAGTGTTGAAATCCAATTTTGCGGAAGCAAATTTACAAAACAGCGCCTATGAACAAAACAGGCCCTATAGGCGATTGAAAATCATGAAAGGAAGGTAACTCACAGCCGTTTATAATTCGTGGATTAGTAAAATACAAAATGTAAATATGCATTTTAATGTTGAAAGGAATAAAAACAACGTCGGATAAATTCTACCAACATGATTATGTCATTTCCTCTATTCAATTTTTAAAGTTAATTCTCTTTTAACTTTAATTTCATATGTGGCCACGAATGGGTTATTTTTTTGTTTACTTTAGATCGGCCTGCAATGACTCAACCTAGTAATGTGACATGCGGGGCCGTATTTACTAGTTGGCTGTGGTGCGTATATAGTAGTATTAAAAGGATATCTAAACGAGTTATGAAGTCGGCAGATTTTCATAGATAATAAAACAGAAAGAGAAGGATTTCTTAACGGGGATGAAAGGTGTAAGTTTTTTAAATAATAAGTCAAAGTCTTCAGTGCTAGTATAGTCAGAGGTAAGCAAACAAGGATATTATTTTTAAGGTACTTTATTTTAGAGGTGTTCACGTGAGAAAAATTGCTTTTCTTTTCCGGAAGTCGGGGCTCCATATATTCAAAGGAGCAGTCGGGAGTTGGACAGATCAGTAGCAGATCTGGGCATTGGCGTTTGGGTTGACCCTTTGATTGAGCCTCCGCGCCAGTTAAGACTGGACAGGACCGAGTTGAGGCCTCTGCCTCGCCTACTATCGTCGTTCATCGCAAACAGGTATCAAGCAGTAATGGGTCATCAGATGCAGTGGCAGTTCCTAAAACAACAGTATTAGGAGTTGGTCGCTTGACAGAATAGGTTAAAATACTAAGTCTTTGTCTGACGTCCATATCACGATAGTGAGGGTCTACATCGTCCAGAAGTGTCGCACGCCTTCACCTACCAGAATAAAACCAGAAACAAGTGTATTTTGGATGCTTATTTATTTATTAATGGAGCTGACTCGTGGTTTATAGAGTTTCGACCAAAATCTGCTGTCGGTTAATTTTTCATAACAACAAACATTCCGTTGGATGGAGGTCGTTTAGCAGACAAAACTAGGCGAGCAACGGACGATTCTCCCACACAATGATATACAAATTAATATAGTTCTACATCCCTACAAATTTATGTTTCAGTATCGTTTTCCCCCTAATACCACGGTTTTCGATTCGGTTTTTCCTTTTTTCAACTTAGTATTTTTGCTTTCTCAGGAAGCCATTCATTTTCTTGAGTAATGATAGCATTTCCAGTTGATATCTGATTTCGTTTGAAATTGACAAATTTGCAACTTAATCCATTCTACTCGCAATTTCTCGTGTATTTCTGGTCCAATCTTAAGATTATTTATATGGCTGGAAATGAAATGAAATAATCTTTCAAAATAAAATAAAACCTAGCATTAAGGTGAAACTGGTGACTATTTTTGAATTTTACTCGCTATTTTGTTATTAACTTGATTTTACCACAAAAAGCATTTTTTTAAAACTGAAACAAATAGATTTCAGACATCATGTCGTATTTCCCTTTTTACCTATTTGAAAACATTCTATCATATGAAATATTTCCGAGTGTCATATCTATCGTGTTTCCTTTTTTTTTTTTTGTCTTAATTTCTTTTGTAAACAAATAGATTTCACATTTATATCCTAAAAGTAGTCATTTAAATATTTTTATCCTATTTTTGTTTAATCATTTCCTTTTATAATGGTATAAATATTGATAGAATTTAATTTTATAAAAATCTGAAAGTCTTTTTCTGCAGTTTTTCCTTGGATATGGTCACTTAGTAGGAAACCGAACGATTTCGGTTTCGTAAAAAATTCGGTGAGATTTCACGGTGTGAAGATGAAACCAAAAAAAAAAAATCGGTTTTTCGGTTAAACCGTCCATCTCTAATTTAGATATGTTGTGTCAAATGCTTTTAAATTAACTGATGATAAGAAACCGATAGAAAGTGAAAAAAAACTGTTCCATTGCTTTCTGTACAGATAAAAGTAGAATTAGCTAGTTTTTAATGTCCTAATAAACCGCAGTATTCGATGCTCGTAGCGTCGCAGAGGTCAGTTGTTAAGAATATCATTTTTTATGATAGTTTACTTTCAAAGATTCCACACAGGAAAAGCGGTTTTCTTTTACTCGCATAGAATTGTTTTTTTGCTTTTTTTTTAATTTGTTGAAAATTTTATGATAGGTCAATGACGCAACCCAGCATTGCATATATACAAATGGTACAAAAAATCTTCTGGAATACCAAATTCATGTTTTCCTTCCACGGCATGCGGAGAGATGAGAGATCTTTACACATGACAACCTGTCGTCATAGCAGAAACACATGTCACCTTGCGATCATTCAGAAAATTCATCCTAAAGATAAGGATGTATGTGTCCTCGCTGTTGCTATCCATTCGTGCGATGGTTCTGAAATGACATGAAAATCCCAAAATAAAAGCTTACGTAAAATCTCTATGACACTGTTAGCAGATAAACTGCTATGACTGTCATCTTCATGTTCCATAACTTTTTCATCTCTCCGGCAAAGTCCAAGTATTCTTGGTGAGGAAAAATAAAGAAAGAAAAAATAAAGGAATATAAAAAGTGGAGAAAATTGTACATATATAAATGAAACGAAAAAAGTATAAAAGAGGCCAAGAAGACTTAAATGGGCTTTTTGCAAGATTTCTCTCTCTCTCTCACACACACACACACACACACACACACACACACACACACACATATATATATATATATATATATATATATATATAAGATCTAAGCCTCACGCAATTCAGATTTTTTTCTTTAAACTTAAAAAAAAAAACGAAATACGAAATTCACGAAAAGCAAATACAAATGTAGCAAAATAGATAAATAAAGATATCTGGTTAGTTTGGTTTGGTTATTTAGTTTAACGGCATATCAACCCTTGATGGTTATTTAATACTAAATCCTGTTTATACACGTATATATTAGATATATATGATTTGTTGGTTGTCTCTTATGGCGTATCAACCATTGTAGGTTATTTTAATGCCAAATCCTGTTTATACATATGTTTTTTCTGTGAATTGTTTGTTGGTAACATTTTTAAAAATGATTCAAAGTTCATTTGTTTGCACACAGTTCAATGATTCCAAGTTCTGTTATTCATGGCTTGTCAACAGTTAGATGCTTTCAAATATTGCTATTTAACATTAATAGTTTTATTTGTATATAGCTGAATGGTTTCAAGAACAATAAAGAAGTAAATAATTCTATTTGGTCCATAAATAGGACCCAAACAAGTGCTACCACTCTGGGTCAGAGCGGACCTGGAAGTAATGGCAATGAAGAAACACCTCAAAAAGCTCCAAGACTAGAGCCCCACTATCAGATATTTTAGTGTCATATAGAAGACACTTGGTGGGGTGGTAGGTCCTACTCTTCGGTTGAAATGCAGTCAAGGTGTGATATTGCATCAATTTCTTATATTGTAGATATACTCATGTGCATATGTGTGCATGTATGTGTGTCATCATATACATGCATAATCAACATAGCTATATCAATAAACTCAGCGGCCAAATTAAATGAATCCTTCCCCAACCATTAGATGATCCTTTATTAATCAGTTATATATATATATATATATATATATATATATATATATATATATGTTGACCGAGCGTGGTCGAATTAAAAAATGGTACTTGAATCCCTCTTGCTTATCACTTAGCATTACAAAGTACGGATCAAGGGGAAGTAAAGCAATCCAAGGAAAGGGGTAGCGGCCTTGTCTACACATCAGTGCAGTCGCTATTGAAAAAGAAGATTTCAGGTTGCTCTTGACTACGGTCGACCAAGTTATTAGAAAAAACATCTGCTGAGGTCAAAGGTTTTCACGGAAAACTAACTCCAACAGGTTATTCATATACATAAATTCTGAAATTATAACAATCAAAACAATCTTCACGATGAAAAAGACTTGTCTAACCATTATTAATCTCCTGAAGAAGACCATAATGTCTGAAACACGTGTAGAGCATAATTATATGAAATAAAAACCATATCAAAATTCATTTGCAGACCTATTCTATTTTTAATATATATATATATATATATATATATATATATATTGTTAAAAACAAGAGAATTGATAAATGTACTCCATTATAAATTTATTTTACCAGAATATCAATTGGTTATTCAGATGGATTTGAATTGAAATGTGTTTCTTTTTGGCTGTTAACACCAGGGAATACGTTTCACCTTACGTAATGGCTCGAGGAGTCATAATTTAAATATACAAATATACTAAAAAAGCCTCCCCCCAAATACTATATATATATATATATATTGTATATATATATTGGCCTAGAAAATCAGCCAATATGTAATTGGTAATTCCTTTGTTTTTTTTACTTCCGGTTGCCCGCCGTTTTATATATATATTATCCCTACTTTGATTTATTATCAGCACAATGTTTATTATAGTATATTAAAGTTTGGCAATCAAAGTTAAAGAAGACAAGTATATAATATTTTGATGTATTGCAAGTGTTCGAACTGATGATCGTTTTTTTCCTGTTGCTGCTCTTAACATTAATTAACGAAATAACAAATATCCTAAAGTTATCACAGGTGTTCAAAGTGATAATGCGAACAGATAGAATTGTAAACTTGACAAATCGTTTTATTTTGTATTTGGATGCATTTTGTCTTAATTGTTGATCTCAACTCAATGTGTTGTATACTCACATGCATATACATCTACATATACACATGCATATACATGCAGAATTGATCACAACGACACAATAAATAAACAGACGAGCGAAGACTTCTTTAGAAAAATATATACCTCTCACTTTATTGTAAGGGTTCGAAAAGGGTTACTCAGGGTTTTACTGTGAAATGGAGTTGGAGACCGAACAAAGACTGCAACATTTTGACCCCCACTCTTATGGCCGTCAGCGTTGTGTCTTTCTCGTTCTCCAGGCTGCTCAACCGGAGGCCCAGGGGCCCACTCTGCTGGCTTTCTCTACTGCATCTTATCACCAACTGGTTTGGTCCCCAAACTCCATCGTTACGTTTGAACACCATGTAAATTTACCGGGGGTTAAAGTGTAGTGTGGGTTATCAACGCTGTGTATAATTGAATTTATCTTTTTTGGCCAAATTATGTATACATTTTTGGGGGAACACAATATATAAATATATAAGAAAATTGGAATGAATTCGACGGTATGTAATTGTAAAAATACGACCTTATCTTCCCCAAACAATGTATTTAGAGGATGAGTTTATTTACAGTTAAATATTCCGCCAACGTTAAATGTTTCGGTTTTATTAATACCCAACCATGAACCTATTTGGTTTGGCTTGGCTTTATGGCATATCAACCATTGTAGATTACTTAATGCCAAATCGATTTTTATACATATAAACATATCTATTTCAAACAATCCTGTTTAGTATGACCTAGTTGCCGTGATAGTTGATTATTTTATTATCGTGTTTGGTTAGGCCGTGAATTTTTCAGCAGTTAAGTTCGCTGAAATCTTTGCGTGGGAATTTAAGTCAAATTGGAAAGTTCAAGCGAGTACACCAACGACCAACACAGGAAGACTCAAATGTAAACAAAATAGATTCTTGTCTTGTCACAAGTTTGACTGAGTAAATGAAAACAGTGACTTTGGACACGTGTGAGTGACGTAATAATTTAGTAAGATGACATCACCCTACCGATATCCTGAATTTAAATATATAAAAATTAGCAAATTTTGAAAAAGTTGTTTTTTTGGGTCAGTTAGAAGTTGGCGTTCAGTGAGTTCGGACGGGCTGGGGGGGGGTCTGTTAATGTGTCTGTTTATAGAACCTTAAAGGTCTCTCTCTCTCTCTCTCTCTCTCTCTCTCTCTCTCTCTCTCTGCTGTATACAGTCTGAACATCGAACAATGATTGTTTATGGTTGATGAAGAGTTCTTCTTGTCTTTGAGTTGTCAATTTCGAGGTAACTCTGTTCCAACGGATTACCCCGACAGTCAGAAGTTCCAGATGGATTGTGTCATTCCTTATCTGTGGATTTTTCAAATACAGCGTGGGCACAGAGAAGATTAATAAATAAACTACCAGGAAACGCATCTGGCGCCGTTCCCAGGATATCCCAATCATTATTATTACATTTGGTACAAGTGTTGTCGTGTAAAACAGTATTACATTTGGCGCTGGCATCGACGTTGGGTATCGAAGACCGTGATATTGTTACAATGGTGCCATGCTAAGATATTGTTACATTTAGTACCGTACACAAACGATAGCGTTACAAACGGTAACCGACCCTGTAAGATAGTATCACATTTTGTACCGGACTAAGCAATAGTGTTATAATTGGTGCCAGGCCAAACCATCGTACCGTGTCCAAGATAAGTGTTCAGACGGTGCAAACCGTAGTGTTATATTTGGTACCTGACCAATCGATAGTATTACATTTGGTGCTTGAAAATCCACGGCACAGCCAGACGCAGGATTTGACCCTGAAAATCCACAGCATAGCCAGACGCAGGATTCGACCTTGAAAACCCACAGCCAAGCGATAGTACTACATTTAGTGCCGTATTGTTTGATACCAGTAACCGAACCAAATTAATATTGTTATACATTATATAATATATAATAATAGCTTAAGTACACAGTTTAAATGTCAAAAACATTTCCATTTCAAACTATTCGATTTATTCAACAAAATTAAATGGTTCTAAGCAATTCATTTAAACGTCAATCATTTGTTTGCACACAGTTAAATATAAAACAGTTCTATTTCAAACAATTCAGTCTAGTATAAGTACACAGTTTAGTTCTATTTAACCCATTGATAGGATCCTATAAAGTGCTACCACTCCGAGCCAGAGTGGACCTGGGGGCAATGGCAATAAAGGATTACACTGCATTCCCCAAAACTCCAGCATAACAGGAACCTCAATATTAGATTGTCATATCTGGACATTCATTGGAGAAGTCATACTCCTATGCAGAGATGCAGTCAGTGTATTCTGAAGTCCCAGCCGACTGGGCCAACCATGATCATAGCGATGATAATGTATGTATGTGGAATGCTATTGACAGATTATCGATCATATGAAGATCTCTCTAATTAAATGAAATTGTGTCCATACTACTAAATGGATGCACCACATGGACGCTAACAAAACACCCAGAGAAAAAGCTAGAGGGTAAGTACGCAAGAATATAACTTGCTATATATACCAAATCCTAGAAGCAATAGCCCACAAAATAGTAACTGTTCGGCCACCTACTTCCGATCGCACAAAGCATCCAATTTAGACAAACAAGTCATGTTGGGGACTATTGGAGATGTAAGGACAAACTCATAAACGTATTTCCTAATGGACTCTTACAAATGGACGTGTCAGCATGAGCCGACTTGCAAAGATTTACATTTATCAGGTCTTTATGGACACTGGATGCTGTCTTGAGGACCTTCAAGAAGCAATGAAGAATAGGGATGGATGGCGAGAGAGAAAGCCAGAGAACTCCGTGCTGCCAGATGATGATGATGATGATAGTTAATGCCATTCACACATTAGTATATGCTCAGGTTCCAAAGTAAGGGGTGTATCAATTGTATTCCAATCCTAAACACTAAAGTAGTAAGATAAATATGGAATGACCAGAATACCGAAAGTATAACAATAGAATGAAGATACAACTTGGAAATGGAGATGAGATTGAAAGATTTGTATCTTCAAAAATTCCAGAGTAAAACAGAATTCTTCATGGCTTTGTGAAGAAAATAAGACGAAATGGTCTCTCTCTTCTGGCATATAAAATTGGAAAAAAAAAAGAAAGAAGAAGAAGAAAAAAAAAGAAAATAAGGATAAAAATAAAGGTAAAAAGAAAGAGAGAAGGATAAAAGGAAAACAAATAAAAGAAAGTAAAAGAAAAAGAGAATGAAAAGAAAGAAGCAGAAGAAATAAAAAATAAGAAAAAGTTGTTACGAAATGAATAAATAACATGGAAAAAAAGAAAAAGAAAACAAAAAAGAGAAGGAATAAAAAGAGAGAGAATAGAAATGAAAGAAAGAGAGAGAAAAAGAAAAGAGAGAAAATGATATAAAGGAAGAAAAATAAGAATAAAAGAATTTTACAAAAAAGAAAAAGAAAAAAAGGAAGAAAAGAAAAAGAAAGAAAACGAAACAAAGAAAAGAAAGAAAATGAAATAAAGAAAAAAATGAAGAAAAGAAGAAAAAAGTAAAAGAAAATAAGTAAGAAGATTATAAACAATGTAAAAGAAAGAAAAAAAATTTAAAAAAAGAGAAAAAGAAATATAGAAAAAAGATATGAAGAGAAAGAAGATAGAAAGGAGAAAGAAAAAAAGAAATAAAAGGAAGGAAAATGTTACAAATTACAGAAGAAGAAGAAAAAAAATCAAAAACAGAAAGAAAATTTCTCAGAAAGTTGATGGTGTAAGAATTGAACGAGGATACAATTTGGAAATTGAGATGAAATTGATTGATTTGTATCTTCAGAAATTCTAGAGTTAAAGAGAATTCTTCAAGGTTTTGTGAAGAAATGTATGATACATTGTCATTGGAATGGTGATACAATCTCTTCTCCTTGTATAGAAAATGGAATATACCTCATTTAAATAATCATCCAGAGTACTGAAGAAATATTAGAATGAGGAGACATTATATTTTCTTTTCATATCACTGTGTAGTGCCATCCAAGCCATTTCATCTTTCTGATGCTTTGTGTTCATATTAATCCGAAATAAAATTACAAGTATAAAGTATATTTTTCAATAAGTTTACAAAGGTCACAATTTTACTTTTATTAAAATCCACTTAGAAAACATTTAAAAGACGGATGATTCAACAAGCTGAACACGAAATCAAATCTTGCATTGAAACCCTATGGATGGAGGTTATCTCAATAGAACACACACACAGAAACAGAGTTTATATACATGCCATCTACCTTTTCGATCAGCAAAGAATGTATTTTCATCAATGACAGATTTTTCAAGCTGCAGTATGCGATACACATCACACAGCATATTTCAAGCTTAATACTGAAAATGTAATTACATATATTGTGAAATCACTGCATATTATGTGATCAATGAACAAGAGAGAAAATGGACAGATTATATCAGAATATTATTAGCCACAGGTATTCAGTGGATCCTAGAGATGTTGAAAAATGTTTATCTCCGATTATCATTGTTCTATGTTCTAAGAGGAAACTCTGAAGAAACGGTAACAGTTGATGATGAAATTATCATTTCTTTTAAAGATTCTTGCATATGACAAAGACTTTGAGAAAATGACAATGAATTAGAAAATGGACTAAAGGAAATTTCGACATTAAAAATGTCATCACAGCATGATGTCATATTAGCTGCAATATGTATCTGTTATCATCTGGCAAATGTCACACGCTTATAGGACTACTTTAAAGGTGAAATGATTGAAGTTTTCGGGAGGGAGGACACAGGAGACCCCCAAGAGGAAAATACAGTTCTTCACATAATGGTGAGTCTTGTATTACGCTGAGTTTTTCTCTTTTAGAGGAGTGAGAATCCCCCTGAAGGGGTGTCCTGGGTATGACGCTAAAAAAATCTGATGATTAAACTCTAGTGTAGAGTACTCTTTCATTGTCAGTACTTCCATGTCCACTCTGATCTGGGGAGTTTTTTACTATAAGAGTTCAGTTAAATTGGTTTGGTTTGGTTTGGTTTGGTTGTATTTTATGGCATATCAACCCATGTGGGCTATTTCATATTTAATTCTGTTTATATATATATATATATATATATATATTGTCATACACAGACAATATACAATCGTTGTATCAAAACTCTTCAGTGAGGCTAGACACGCGAAATGCTTCAAACTGAGACCAAGATCCACCTGACTTTACGTTAGTCAGATATCTTACCTCTGAAGATTGTCATTCTCAGCGTAAGCAAAGGAATTTTTAGGTATATATTCAAATATGCACTATCGGCAACTGAAGCGCTCAATTCATGAAAAGAGTTTTGCATTTACGCGTTTCATTCGAGTGCTTAACCCACTGAGGTGAGCATGTACATACACACACACACACACACACACACACACACACACATATATATATATATATATATATATATGATTTGTAAGCGAATAGGTTATTGGTAATTTTATTTTTAAATGAGTTGTTTCAGCTCATTAGTTTGCATACAGTTCGATTGTTCCAATTATTGCTTTTTAACATTAATAATTCTATGGTTTCAAGTATTGCTATTAAACACAAATAATTTAATTCATCAAGTTTTTGTATATAATACGAACAATCTGCACCCAGCTGTATGCTTTCAAATATCTAATAACAATAATCCAAAGTAAATGATTGAAGAGTTTGATTTGACCCCCAGGTGGTACCCTATAGATACTACCACTTCAGGTAAAAAAGAACACTTCACATTGCCAAAACTCCATAACAGGAGCCTCAACATCAGATGCAGTTTAGAGTCATACCTAGGTCACACAAATTCTTATTTTTCGCTCTACGATTAATCCTCAGCCACCACTTTCTATCACCTTAAGATAAAAAGAGTTGCGTGTTTGTATAGTTGAAGCTATAGTTGTTTACAAAGGTTTATCATTTTTTTTACTTGAAACCATATAACTATAACAAATGACTATTATTAAAAAGAAATAATTACTTTAAACCATATCATTATTAGTATAACACAAGAATACTTGAAACCCTAGAAATGGTGCAATATAAAACTGATGTGAACAGGAAAATATCATGGGGCTGCTTTAAAGAGGAAACGACTGAAGAGGAGAGACAAAATGGGAAATAAAGCTCTTCACAAAACAAATATATTTCTAATTGGAAAAGGAATTTATCTGACATTTAACAGAAATTCAGGAAGATTTTCAGTCAGTTGAAGAACGAGGGAAAAATAAATCCGTCTAAAATGCATTATCTGTAAGTTAAAACAAGCCAAGCACCTGAGGAACAAAAGTACAAGCCACGTATGAAATATAAAACTATTGACGTACACTATGTTTTTGAGACTTGGAAATTCCACTAGATTTCCATTTTAATAATTTAATACGAATAACTTTTTTAAAATCATATAATTGTGTATGAATTATTAGTATTAAATAGGAATACTTGATGTTATATGATTATATATACAAATAAATGCTTTTAATTATCAAACAGGAATAATTACTTGAAATCATATAATTACAAATGAATTATTAGCATTAGATAGGAATACTTGATGCCATATCACCGTATGAAAATAGATTATTATCATTATTGTTATTTTACTCTTTTTTGATTATTTCACACCAGTGTTAGTCGATGGCTTTCCACTGGTCTAAGTGACAGCAAGTCTCCTCAACTCTTCAGGACTCTTCTTAGTATTCTGGCCGATCTCAACAATGGCGTAGTTTGGATGATTTTCACTCGTCCTCTTATTTCCAAGTCCCCCAGTCCCTGTACCTACTCTTTAGTGATTGTACCGAAAGCAACATTTACAATTAGTATCACCGTCACTTTCATGTCCTGAAGTATTTTTTCTGTTTTCTCGCAAGGTCTAGGTACTTATCTCTCATTTTGCTTTCCCTGTGGTCAGCTGGAATATCAAAGTCCACTATTCAGCAGGTTATTTTTTTTTTATTGTTGACTATCACTAGGTCTGATCGTCTGGACGAGATTACATGATCCGTTCTTATCTCAAAATAATTGGAATAGTTACGTGAAAGCATGCGATTGTGTAAGAATTATTGATATTAGATTGGAATACTTGAAACCATATAACTATATTCAAACAAATGATTTTAATTATTAAATAGGAACAGTTACTTGAAACTATATAATTGTTTATGAATTATTAGTATTAGATTGGAATACTTGAAACTATTTGGGTAAATAAATGATTATTATTATTAGATAAGAATAGTCACGTGAAATCATATAATTGTCAATACATTTTTATGCTTAAATACCAAGTCTTACTTATCATTGATGCCTACATTTTCTACTGACAAATGTCTGCAAGATATTACTTATACGTTCATATTATTAATAGGTTCTAAGACCATTCTATTGGGAGTAGACAACAGACCAGTCTTTCTCATTATTTTACAAACAACACTGACAGCTATTCTTGATATCTACCTCAAGCACTCTCTTTTATGGCTGAATTTCAGACAATGTTATCCCGCTGAAAATATGCAAACCTCTGAAGAATGAAAAGTCTTTACTCACTGGTTACCTCATCTTGGAAATGGAACCAACCCTATAAGTACGTAGGACTTAGCACCAGATGATTCAAGAGTATCATTTGTAGCATAAATGAAAGGGTCTTTGCGTTGTTTAATCAGGTAAACTGGTGACTGTTGTTTGTTGTTTCCAGTTGCCCATTAGGACCTTTTATTGTTGGAGATCACCATGGTAAAATTTCCCAGTTTCTACAAGTCAGATCCCCAAGATACAAAAATACAATCTCTGCATGAAAACATTTTTTTTCTGTCATGAGCAAATAAATTTTTTACGTGTGTCAAGATTTTTTCATAACTGGGATTTTAAAAAATTTCTCAATCTAAACGTTGTTTTGCATCATCATCATCATCATCATCATCATTATCAAGACGAGCCAACAGCATATATTCATTTGACTTTCTCTCGCCATCTGTTCCTATCGGCCATCGTTCTTGGTTGGCTTTTTAGAGATATTGCGACCAAGGTGTATGAACTGGTCTACTTATTCCATAAGCTTGCTATTTAATGAGGAGATAGCTCTCTTTGATTGATGCTAAACATGTTTTTTGTTATGAAAATGAAACCCTATGCATTATAATATCAAAGAAAATAAGAGAATATATATATATATATATATATATATATATATATATATATATATATATATATATATGTGTGCGTGTGTGTGTGTGTGTGTGTGTGTGTGTGTGTGTGTGTGTGTTTTGATCTCTTTAAAAATCGAATTAAGACAACCCAATATAAAAGGAGAATATTCTGCAACTTCTAAAATTTGTGTAATTTCAATTTCTTTTCTAAATAAGCCCACCAAGTCAAATATCAAATTCTGCCTCTATTTAAACACGAATGCCAATGGAAGAACAAGCTGAAAACAAATTAGTCCAAATTACATAATCTACAAGTTAGATCAAGCCAGACATCTGAGGAACAATAGTTCAAATCTCCAATGAAAAAGGACGTCATCGAGACAAAATTCTTTATAACAGAGTATTATTTTCTACAAATCTTTGCAATTTAAAAAGTTATTTTTTAAGTAAAAATTAAACCTTGTGCATTGCAATATCAATTGAAATATATACATTCTTCGATCGCTATTTTAAAAGTTGTTTTCTATACTAAGAATAAAAGAGTGTTCATCATAGCATGAAAAAAATACATTCTTTGATGTCTTCTATGATAAGCTTAAGACATTCCTATGTAAAAGGGGAAAATTTTACAATTTGTAAATCTTTTAGGATTTCAATTCATTTTCCAAATAAGCCCACCAAGTCAAGTATCAAATTCTGCCTCCAGTTAAACACGAACGCTAATGGAAGAACAAGTTGAAAATAAATTAGTTCAAATTACCTCATATAACTGGTGAACAAAGAAAAATTGTTCAAAACAGATTATAAAAAGAGAAAAAGAGAAATGCAAATTTTTTTATGTTGATGTCCCTGAAAGTTATGGCAAAAGTATCTATTAAACATGATGTGCTGGTATCTTACAATCAACCATCAGCAAGTATCATGTACTGTGTAGAGAGAAACATTAAATCACCATTGCTCTCTGATTTGTAGACATTACTTATTTAAATTACCTGGATCATTGACTGATAAAAGCATTTTACATATCTCTTACATCTGACGAAGAGATCAAGCCTTACCATTGATAGAGCATTGTAATATCTACTTTTGCCCTTCAAGATATTATTGGTTTATTCAATGCTTTTGATTCTAAAACCATTCTATTGGGAGTAGACAACAGATTCGTTTTACCTATAATTTCATGAACAACACAGACAACTATTTTTAATACGTGCCTCAAGAGCTCCCATCTTTGACTAAATTTATGCCAGACAGAAAATATGCAACCCACAGAAGAAAGGGTGGCAGATTGCAAATTGATTACATTAACTTGGAATTGAAAACATCCCTACAATTTCCAAAGTCTTAACAGTTGATGATTTAGGGGTCTTCGTTATAATATTAAACTGTAACCGATGTTGAGGCTCCAATATTGAGAAATATGAAGCACCCCTTCATTGCTATTTGTCCAGTAAGGTTCCATCTATGGGCCAAACAGATCTGTTTGAAAAATATTTCCATTAAATAGGAATGAAACTCTGGGTAGACAAATCATCATAAAATAGGAATACTTACTTGATACTCGGTAATTATGCATAGATTATTAGTAGGGATTAAGAATAGTTGAAATCATATCATATTGAATTGGAATACTTGTAAAGCTGGCGATCGTAGTCGTGGGTGACCCGAAGGTTCCCTTTTCAATAGCTACTACATCAAGGTGTAGGGAAGAGCGCTACTTTATTCTCAGGATTGCTCCACTTTACTCTTGATCTTCACCTTATAGTGCTGTGCTTATCAAGGCGGCATCAAGTACCATTTTTCGAATCTTTGGTATGACTCAACCTGAGATTGAGCCTCGGCTTCCCGGACCACTGGCGAACACTCTACTCATTAGGCCAATGATCAGCAAATCTTCCTTAAACAAGATCAACTTCGAATACAGCAGCCACATTCTAAAAGGCTAAGAGGACATTCAAATATATCATCATCATCATCAAGTCACGCAGCTAGCACGGATTTCCCTGACTCTCTCTCTCGCACTAATCGTCCCAATCATCCACCGCTCCCGGCAGGTCCTCCAGGTTACATCCTATGTCCATACAGAGTTATTGTCGGTATGTTCTTCTTGGTCGTCCAATACTCACACGTCCATGTGAGAACGTCCATAGGAGAACGTCACTGATGATTTCGTTCTTGCTTCTCTAGCAGTGTCCTGCACGCCTTCGTCTTATTTGGAAGGAATTAGAAATAGGAGGTAGGTGTCCATACAACTATTGTTTCGTGAAATATGATATATATATATATATATATATATATATATATATGTTTGATAAGGAATGAGACTGAGTGAGCAGTGTGAGATAAGAACAAAAGAGGTATAAAAGGATTATGTTATCATCTAACATGATATCTTGGGAGTTTATGACAGTAAGCTTAGCTTTCTGCAACCATTGCATTTTTTCTCATACTTTCGCTAACAACTCCTCTTTTTCAGGTCATGATCCTTTTGAGGGATGAACTGTAAATTGTGAGCAAAGAATAAACCTGAAATTTTGGTTGGGTAAAACGTCGTCGCAAGCACTTGAAATTCTTCAGCAAGTGTATGGAAATTACACCATATCACGCACACATGTTTTTGAGTTGCACAAGAGGTTCCAAGAGGAAGACAAGGAGGTGAAAGGTGACCTCGAGATTGGGAGGCCTTCAACCAGCACGACTGACGGCAACGTCTTACCGGAAAGTGATGTGTGGTGATTGTCAATTGACTATTCGAATGATTGCAATTCAGCTTGACATAAAAAAAGAACAAGATAATCACCGAAGATTAGGGAAAATCTGTGCTAAGACTCCTACTTTATGTTCAGTAGAAGCGCCACATGCAGGTGTATCAGGACATCATTCAGCGACTTCAAACTGAATCTTGTTTCGTAGAGTCATCACTGGTGTGGATTTTTGTGCACAATCCGAAAACTGGAGCAGTCAGTTGAAGTCTCCCACGTCATCGAAGCCGAAGAAACCAAGAAAATCAAATTGAAAAGTCAAAATCATGTTATCACATTCTTCCCTAAGTTCAGGGATATCATCAAGGGGGGCCCATTGTAGGTGTGTTGAGGTTATCAAGACAACGTGGCAGAGAAGAATGGGGAAGGGAATTAGACTCGAGAAGGATCTCTTTGAAGAGGAAACCATGTAGTTAGTTGTTTGGAAAGGAAGTATTAGTGACACGAGAACAGTTACTTTTCAGACATACCTATATATATATATATATATATATATATATATATATATATATATATAAAACTTATGAACACACACACACACACACACATATATAGATATATATTTGGGATTATTTTAAAAAGAAACTTGTTTCTTCTATACAATAAAAAACTGAGTGACATAGGACTACTTATTTAAATTCGTGTTTCTTCACCGATAATTATTCGATGCTTTTTCAAGAAATAGAACTAGCCAGAAATTGTTGTTCAAGTGCTGAAAATTAACAAGCTAGAAAAACGCAGAGAAAAACAATAAAAGCCACATCCCAAAACATCTGCTAATAATCAACAATGTAATGATAAACATATTTTTCTGGAAATGATTTTCCTTATTTGTGTATTTTTTTAAATTAAAATCAGTCGTAAATCCAAAATAATTTTATTTGCTTTGCATATATCTATAATTAACAAAGATATGTTCTACAGATAATAAATTACTTCGAGAAAATTATATACATTAATTGAAATTATATGCACGAGTCAAAATGTTTGTTGTTAACACGCATGGAATTTACACGAATGTTGGTAGTTAATCATTGGCAATACTTCATCTGAAAAATTTAAAGACTATTACATCTAATACTACAAGTGTAATAAAAAGCAATAGAAATAAAGAAATTAGTTTAACAAAATTAATGATCATGCAAGGGTTTTCTCTATGACCTCCTTTCACTACTTGTAAAGGGACCTTAATAAAATATTGTGTTTTTATGACTTTTCTAATTATCAGGGTATAAATTATGTACTGTCATTTTTTCATCATTGTGTGGTCCTCTGCTAGTCACGGAGCCCAATGTGGTATGATTACTAGTCACAGTACTTGTGGCTATTGTGTTCCTGACTACCACATTAGCTTCCAGACGTTTGCTTCGTCAAATCTTTTCGTGTCCACGTTGTGTTTGAAAGATCTACGGCGGGGATTGATACAATTCAGCCGGATCTTCTGACGGTCTGGTAATATAAGTGGCTAGATTGTCTAGCAACTCAAAGAACTGAGAAAACACGTTGTTTAACAACAACAAAAAATCGTTTTTATTGAAACACCTTTGTAAGACAACAAATAACAAACAAACGAGGTTTGTTTTTACGGCAAATAGAAGAAGAAAGAATATCGAGAGAGGAAGAGAAACGATGTGACACGTCGTGTGGTTGACTACTTAATTGATATGTAAAAATTGAATTTATGAAATATAATCTAATTAATATACATATATATCAAAAACAAAAAAAATCCTTTAAAAAAGTATCTTTTTGTTCAAGCCTTATACTGACCAAAAAAAGCTGATTGGTGGTTCCTAAAGGTCAGTTTCGGTTGTCATCAATCACAATGATGAAACGGGTCATTTCGTAAAATATATTTTTGTAGTCCTTATTTTGAAGGTCAAAGTCAAAGGGAGATTTCATTTTGCACCACCCTAAATAAAGGTGAGCTGGGCATGGCTCATCCAGTCAGGTGAGAAATAAAGAAATAAGTTTAACAAAATTAATGATTATGCAAGGGTTTTCTCTCTCACCTCCTTTCACTACTTGTAAATGGACCTTCGTAAAATATTGTGTTTTCATGATTTTTCTAATTTTCAGGATATAAATTATGTACTCTTTTTTCATCATTGCACTATGACCAGAAATCCTTGTAACAGGTTCTAAACAGGGATAGATACTTGTAGGGAAACAATTGCTAATTGTTTCCCTGGGAGAATAAGTGTGTCTGTTCGGTGGTCTTCTGGACTGTTAGATGACAATCTGAAAAGATATCCTAGGTTTCTTTTACCTTTATTCTTTGAAGAGAAAAGAGATCGTCTCTTTCTCCTGATATGTCCATCTGAATAATCATTAGCAAGTAAGACTTTTTCCGTTTTTGTATCACTTTCGCCAACTGATTGTTCATATGTGCATATTTTTATGTGTGAGAACACGTTTCTGTATTC
This sequence comes from Sepioteuthis lessoniana, assembly GCA_963585895.1. Lineage (NCBI taxonomy): Eukaryota > Metazoa > Mollusca > Cephalopoda > Myopsida > Loliginidae > Sepioteuthis > Sepioteuthis lessoniana. The sequence goes on from OY757934.1 coordinate 6,408,888, forward strand.
TTTTCCGTGCAGCTTGAATGTATATTATGTATATATAAAATATTTCCGTATGTGTAAATAAGCTTATGTGACGGCCCAGCGGCAACGGTAGGGTTAATATGTAGGAAACCAAGGACTGCTATGAGGACCGGAAGTAGGGCAGACAATTGGCGGGTTTTCGAGCCCTAGCAACAGCGAAGGACCAACTGAAAAGGGGCAAAGGTCTTTTACCCAGATAGGGAAAAGACATACGATTGGTCGAGGCAGTGAGGACGTTTTACCGCCAAAAAGAACGAAAGCCCAAAGTCAGTTCCGAGCTTCGCCAAGGAAGAGAAAAGTCGCCTTTTCACGAGGTCCGGTGAAAGGTGAAATTCTAGTGGCAAAATGGCCTAATAGAAGCCGTCAATTCCGTTGAACAAGAAACTAAAGCTCAACGTAAAAGAAAAAAAATGGTGCCTTGCGACTCGTTAATAAGAAATTAACGAATATAAGAAAAAAAAAAAAAAAAACAAAAGAGAGGAGAGGAAAAAGGTTAGTCAAAAATTTTATTACAAATGATATACGTAACCTAAATGAAGGACCGTCTCAAGAATATCCAAAGAAACATTTTTGAAGTTGTTCATTAGCAACCAGTTTCGGCGGAAAACATATTTGTTTAAAATTGTATATCCACTTTAAAGATGAAGAGGAGAGACTTTTGTTCTTCGCTAAAAGAAGGGAAAGAAAAAGAAAATAAGAAAACAAATATGGAGGAGAACGAGGAGATTCCCCCTCTCTTTAATTGTAAAGGGAATAAGAATATCTGGGTTCAAGTTTAAGACAAGTTGAAAAAAAAGAGAAAAAAAGGAGAACTTTGTTTCTGGAAGGACATAGTCAAACAATATCGGAAGCGACTTGTCCTCCACATTTCTGTACGTTTTTTTGTATTTGTTTTGCTTTTTGTTTTTCTGTTGTTATGATTGTACTTTCTTTGAAATAAAATATATAAGATAGATACATATAGAAAAGAAAAGAAAAAAACAACCACGCGTCATATTGTTTGTCCGGTTCGGAATTCTTCACGTGTTCATTGACCCTTGACACATCCTCATTCGTCCGTATCTCAAAAATTAAACCTATACGCAAACTTTATACTTGGCTAGTTATATGAGCTTTCAAAGCTATCAATAAAATATAACTAGTTACAGAGAATATTTAGAGCTTGGGTGGTACGGTACTGTCATCAGAGATTCTCCCTGACGTTCCGAGATAATGTAACCTCGGAACAAATGTATAGTAACCCTCACACTTATCTTTTGTTTCATTTATTCAGTGTTAACGTCTCGTAAATATACTAATGCTAATATCGATCCTTAGTCAATGTAAATTCGATAAATATCCTCTTAACCACCAATCAAAATAACATATTTAATACTTTTAATAAAGTAAATTACAACAAAAATAAGATTAAATAATTTTATTCTTCACAATGTAAAGATTCTAGAAATTAGCAATTATTTGAAGAAAGAAACTGTGAACTCTTATTTAAAGAAGACGATATAAATCAGCAATTGATGGTTTGATTTCTTTGTTTAATTGCATATCAACTTTTGTGGGGTATTTAATGCCAAAGCCATCCTTGTAGAAGGACAGTAGTGATGCTATTAATCCTATGGAGGAGGATTAAGGTGTTTATAACTTCCCCGTGGGAATTAGTCCGAAAGTTAAAGGAAATCGCACGATTGGAGTTCGAACCTGTTTACTATGATTTCACAATGCATCTCGTTAGTCACAATGCCGTCTCAGGAGTTGAAGGGAGGACAGTAGAATATAAGAAGAGAAATCATTATGAACTAATCAAAAACTGGAAGAAGAGTTTGAATTTGCTTTGAACAAAAGAACAAAAATTCTGTAACTGAATAAATTGATAAACAAATCGAGCAACTAAAATCATCATTTATATGAACTTTTAAAATGTTTTAAAAGTTTCATAGGTTTCCCCATATTGGTTTACGTTGGATTGTCTAAAGGTTTTTACAGAATACGTCGCTTCAATATATATTCCTTTATTTTCTATCTTACAAGATAGTCGTTCAATAAATAAAAGGACTTTTTAAGACATAGCAAAATACTCTTTTTTTTTTTCAGAATTTTTTTCTATAAGGATAAACTTTGTATTGTTTGGAATTGGTTTATTGCAAAAATTATTTTAATCTTGCAAAAGAATATTTGTTTTAAGGCTATTCAAAATGGCGACAAAAACAGAGTGCTTCTGGTTTGAACAGAGGTCAAAGGATTTGGGGGATTTCTTTGCCTTTGGGTCGGTTACTCGGTATTCGTGAAAGTTGGTTGTTAAAAAGCTATGCCCACTTGGCCCCATGGGATGCCGTCACCCAAGGTCTTTGCTTGCTTGCAGGGCTAAGTACATTGCTTGGTGCCTAAGACGTCACATTTGGGAGAATGTCGACGAGGTCAAGTTATTTTGCATCTGTCTCAATTTGTGCGCAGACCCCACTATAGAACGGCCTTGAGCCATATTCTGACACGGTGGGATGTCAGATAAATACTGGCTTGAACAGAGGCCTGTTAACAAAGTTTTGGTGTTTGAAAAGTGTAAACTATATGAAATTTACTGAAGAATATGTGATTTGTATTGAGAAGCATGTTTTAATCAAAAGATATTAATAAATGGGCTAAACATGGGGGTTTCCGCTAAGACTCTGAGCAGAAAAGATAGTCACTGATTGTCTAGTAAAGAAAAAGTTCTCGACACAACAGTCGGTAAAGAAGGTCATGCTGAAAGTCCTCTGAGATATAAAAGAACCCATCTAAATGATTTTCTTTGAAATAGGAGCAACAATAAACAATGATTCTTCGAGCCAATATCTGAGGCAAAATTTACCTTATCTATTGAATGACTTTCGTATATATAGATATGAATATGTTAAGTCGTTCCCAATTATACGTCGTTTGTCAAAAAATAGACATATATATAGAAAAATCAAAATCAGATTGAAGTAATTTTATTCGACTTTACGTCAGTCCGCCACAAATATTGAAGTCGTAATATCACTAGAAAAGCGTTAAAAGCTCATAAAATCATTTTACTGTACAATAAATAGGAATAAAAGTCCTTAAAATCATATCAAAATACGTACATTTACAGTAAATGTTAATTTAATCATCATAAATCCTAAAGAACGAAATATGAAAACATCACTGAATGTGTCGTTTTATTTAGCGGCCTTTAAGAGCTAATTTTATTTTATAATGGCTTAGAGCAAACAGCATTCACAAATAAAGTCTGCGATATACTGTAAAGATCACCAAATTGTAAACATCTACATTTACAAGAATGTTCGTACATATATTCGATTAAAATAGATTCTTATGGACCATATATTACGAAACATTCACGAATAAAATACAAAACTGGGAATGGTTATTTGTGGCTTAGCCAAGTAACAAGTAAATTAGGAGACAAGTAAATTCGACTTGAGTCGTCTCTCCTGGAACGAATTACCAACGTAAGGTAAGTTATATATATATATATATATAAGTAAAGTTGACGACCATAGTCGTGGGCGACCCGAAGGCTTCCTTTACAATAGTTGCTACAATGTGGTGTAAGGGTGGGTGGTACACCTTTTCTTGGATTTCTCCACTTTACCCTTGATACGTACCTTATATCGCTGAGTGTTAAGAAAGAAGGTATCAAGTACCATTTTTAAAGTCTTTGGTATGACGTAACCTAGGATTGAACCCAGGTCTTCCGGGCCATTGGCGAACGCACTTATCTTTGGGGAGAGTACCTGTGGCGTAGTGGGTAACGTGCTGGACTGCGACATTGCAGTAACCGAGTTCGAACAATAACCGCACAGTTACATTTACTTTCGAACTAACAAACTTGGAAAAGATACAATCATCTTATACCCCGGGTATGGATTCAAGAGCACCACTAGTGTTTTTCTACAAGAGGATTGATATGTTATTAAACAAAGAACCCAGCAACATATTTTTGGTGATACAGCTATTAGGAATCGTATAAAGGAAGGAGCTGTTAGTGCAATTTCTAAAAGACGATGTAAATCTTGAAAACATTCGAAGTAAAAGTGAAAAGAATAGAAGAATTGAAAAAGAGAAGAACTATAAATCATCCTAAATATTCAAGTCATTTTTATCCACAGGAAATCAAAGTTCTGTAAATGGAATGATTCTTTTGAAAGGTTTTCACGACTAAGAACAAAGAATCACTTGGTAGACTGACCTTTTCACACTGAATCTTGATAACTCACGTCTGTCCTCTAAAGCTGACCGTATAGTCAACGTTTTTTGTATCTCTTTCAGCATTTATTCGACTTCATTGTTAGGGTTTGCTCGAAGGCCACGTAGAAAAATAAGAAATAAAGTAACCCGCATTCATCAAGATTTACAAGATATATGTCGAATTCAAGGTAAGTATCACTCATTTTACTCTCATCATAGATTGAAAAGAAATATCTTATCCTTTCGTGTAAATAAAATTTGATATTTTTTACTAAACGGTAAATCAAAAAGAAAAATGCAATCATTTTGTAGGATTATCTCCCTTGTAGCCTTAAGTATTTCCTCTAATAACCGAGAGACGGTGACACTGTAAAGTTTCTATGGCAACAGAGCTTAGTATAAAAGAAAAAGGCGCAAACACAACGCACTATTTAATCGCAAGAAAGCCTAGAAGCAAGCACCTGTCTCGTCCCTCTAGGACAGGAATGTTTCTTCCCCAGGGAGCCCTAGGCGCATTAAAAACAACACTATATTATAATACCACACACAATGCTGTAAGCTTTTATACTGCTGTGTTATTTCTTCTCGATAGAAGAAATAGACAACTTCCTGTCTTCTTGTATCTCAATTCTTTATGTATTCTCTTTTCTTGAAATAAAGTTTTACTCATTTTATTGATTTGACCATGAGCGTATTCTACCTGTTATTTGTTTTTTTAATATGTTTCAGCGTGTTCTTTCTGAACAAACTTAAGTTTTTTCACATTAGGATTTGTTGGGTTTCCTAATTAAATAGCCACTGAAATGAGTAGATTAGTTCATATACTTCGGTAGCAATATCTCATTTACTGAAAGCAATATCATCATATGCACAGGTAAATTATGAATTGCCATTGACCATTCAGAAATCTGATCTCTCCGATGAAATAAAACAGACGTAGCCATGTCAGTACTACTGTATGGGTACCTCACTTAGATTTTGAAGATAAGCCTGGAGAAAAAAAAATCTAAACGGGAAATACACCAGGATGCTGCGTGCTGTTTTGAACAAATCCCAGAAAATATGTGTAAGTGAAGTTGGTGACCGTAGTCAAGGGTGACCTGAAGGCTCCCTTTTCACACAGATGTTGGGGAGGACGCTACTCCTTTCCTTAAATTGCTCCATTTTACCTTGATATGTACCTTATAATACTGAGTGTTAAGCAAGGAGGTATCAAGTGCCATTTTTGTCTTCTTGGTATGACACGACCTGGGATTGACCGGTCCATTGGGGAATACTCTACAATATATATGTTAATGAAGTAACGAGGAACTCATAAGTGACGTTATCTTATGGACTCCTACACGTGGGCACATAAGAATGGCCTGACCAGCAGAAAGTTACATTCATCGGCTTTTGCAAATACTGGATACCGTCTAGACGACTTTCCAAGAACGCTGGCCGATAGGGAAATATGACGAAAGAGTTAAAGGAATAGATGCTGTCAGCACACCTAAATGATGAGGACGCTGTATATATATATTTAAAATATTCATTTCTCTAACATATATACCACTATAAAGACGGTCCTGGTGTATTGGTTATGATCATTGGAAATGGACTCGAGGACTTGAGTTCAAACCCTACACGAGGTTGTTTGCATTTCACATAACGCTGAGACTCTTGGTTATGTATCTCACTATTCTCTCTACGAGTTAATAGCAGGGCAGACTCGGCTTTTTTACCTTGTCATGGCAACCAGTTAAAGTGGAGAAAAACTCTTTTAACTTCGTTTAGAATTGACCTTGTGTCTCATCCTGCTCTTGTAGAGAGCTTTGGTGAATATAAATATACCTCTACAAAATGATATCACCAAAGTTGAACATGTACAAAACTATTTCTATGATTGTAAAACTATTTCTATGATTGTAATATCTTTTTTAATATATATATATATATATATATATATATATTATGAATGCAGTTCTTTAAGGCATAAAATAATCCTAGACGAGTTAACATGCCGTTAAAAGAAATTGATCATTTGAATTTATGTTTAGGAGCCCCTGATATAAGGTTTGAATAGTGTTATATTGTCCCAAAAACAATTATCAGCCCTTGTCAGAAGAGAGAGAACTGAGTCTTGTAGCTCAGAGGCCAAAACAAGCAGGTACTAGTTTCTCTGACACCAAACTTTGAAATTGAACGGTCAAAGAAAAAGAGATCGACATGTCCCGATGGGACCAGAATAAAAGAAACCTGGAATTTCAAATTCTTCCAGAGAAGCAAGTAAGTCACTTTTAATTTCCTATTAAATTCAACCTTCTAATTACAAGTATGTTGCAATTGGACGTTATTCCAATACAAACATCCCAACTTGATTCATATAAGCACATTTCAATAAACTTGGTGTTTATTTTGTTTTGGATGAAGTATTTCTATCTCTATGTTGTTCTTTGGTTGTAACGTTACCTCACTGTATTCTGCGACCTTCTTTTGGAGTATTTTCGAGAAATCGGTGATGTCACGTCAAAAGAAGGTCACAGAGTACACGAACGAAATGTCATGAACAAATAACCGAGAAAAACAGTATGTGTAATAGAAAGATGATTGACAATCTTAAAGAACCCAGTCTGTTCTACTATTTACACATTAGCTGGAGGGAGAATTATCGGATTCCTGTCTTTCTCGTCGGGTATTAGCGCTATCAGCTTGGTTCAGGGTTTCTCGAGTCTCCTTTCCACCGGGGCCTTCATAAATGAAAATACGTTTAAATAAAATAACCAAATAATTTTGTTTGTTTTGTTTAATGGCATATCAACCTTCATGGGTTATTTAATAGCAAAATCATCCTTGTTCAGTTGTGATACTATATGATTAATAGAGGGTGAGATAAGGGGGTTTATACCATTCCTGGGGTTATTAGAAATAAGCACATAGTCTTTTATAAAAAGAATCAGTATGTTCAGTGCCTGAAAGGGAGCAACAATTCTATTGTTCAAAGAACAGATGCAAGAAGAAAGTGAGAATATTTTTCTGAGACTGTCATGTGACAGTCCATGAACCACCTAAAGGACTTGCCGTTTCTTCAAGAGAGACATTTATTATTTTCCTACCACAGGATATTCTTTCAGAATAAATACCCTTGTATTTTAATTTCATTTTTACACCTGTGTGTAAAAACGACATAAAAATTAAAAAAAATGATACAAAAAACAAAACAAAAAAAAACGACTACTCTCAAAACTCGTTTCTCTTTTTCCAAGCAGAACTCGATAATTCTTACTTTCAAATTCGAGCAGAACTTGTTTTCTCTCAGACTTTCTTCTTCCGTCTCTTTCTTAAACAATCTTGTATTCTCAAAACGACTCTCACCCGACAGAGGCGTTACTCTGAAGAGTATGTTGGAGAAAGCAATGGATACTGTTATGATCTTGATGGTGGAATGAAAGATAATTAACAGTAATTAAAGTTTTAATTAAATACATCACACAATCTCTGAAACATGATTGTTTTAGTGTTTGTATTCACAATTATTAAATGATTGATTAATTGGTTTTTACTGCATGTCACTCAGCCAAGTGTTGTTTTATGCCAAGAGGTTTCGGAATTGCGTTCATTGTACATTCATATTTACATTTTTGTGTAATTGTTTCTCAAGAATTCTTGTTTATTTATTGTTTTATTTATTTATTCTTTGCACACAGTACTATCGACTATGAATGATTTTTAAGCAGATCAATAAGACCCATAAGTTTGACCCTTACAGATACAACCACTGCAGGTCAGAGTGGACCTGCGAGTAATGCTAATGAAGGGCTAATTGCACACTCTTTAGATCTTCAGAATTGGTACCTCACCAACATATGCAGTTTAGTGTCATACTGTTGTGGGAACCTTACCCATCTTACTATAATGGACTCTTCTCACCGTTATTAGTACAGAGATTTCGCTGTCAGAGAGGCAGATCAATATCGGTGTTATCCGAACAGTACGAGACTTCTTACCTTTTCTATGTAACTCTATCTTTCTTGTGTAATATGATCTGTTATCTAATATCCATGTTTGTGTTTCCACAACACATACTCAGGACATTTTTGTTTTAAAAGAGTTTTACTCGTCTTCAGGGGATACAGTTAGCATATTCTAAACCCCATCGACAGTGTGTTCTCATTGTTAAACGCCGGGAAGTTTACACCATCGAAGTCAAATAATTTTTATTTGTATCATCAAATTATAAATGCTAATGTCATTTTTCAAGAACTAAGATAAATAAGGAGAATAAAATATCGAAAAACGTTAGGCGTATCGAGCCACTTTCTCTTTTACCAAGAATCAACACGAACTGAACGATCTGCATGACTTTAGTCTTTCTCTCAGTTTACTTCACATTTCGTCGGAACGAGTTATTTTATTATCGAATGAGATTATGAATTTTGCCTATCAGGACAACATTATCTGAGAGGGTACAGTGTTCGCCAATGGTCCGGGAGACCTGGATTCAATCCAAGGTCAAGTCATACAAAAGACTTTAAAAATGGTACTAGATATCTCCTTGCTTAAAACTTAGCAATATAAGGTATGTATCAAGGGCAAAATGGAGTAATCCAGGGAAAGGAGTGACGCCCCCTCCGTACGCCTCGGTGTTGTAGCTATTGAAAATGGAGCATTTTGGTCGCCCTCGACTACAGTCGCCAACTTTACTTACAAGTCTAACAAATAAAACGTTAAACTTCAAATCAAAACTTGAATAATACGTTAAGATTTATAAAAATATATTTTAATGAAAAACACACACCTTACATCTTAAGAATACACTAAACATCCTTAAGAAATTTGTTTTCTATCTCTCATTAACACTTTATTTAAACTATGAGACTCAGTTTAAAACTCTATTTATATTTTTTAGGGAGAAGTTCTCGTGTCGTAGTGGCTAACGTACTAGACTTGCGATAATAGAGTAAGCGAGTTCGAACTCCAGTCGTGCGATTACGTTCAATTTTATACTTTTGGAAAATGTGTGAAACCCCTTATCTTGCTCCCAGCTATGGATTAAATAGTACCTCTACTATTCTATTATAAGGGTGGCTTTGGCGTTAAATAACCCACGATAGCTATTTTTAAACAAGGAAACCGAACCAATAGTTAATCTATAATTTTTAGCTTAAGAGAGTTCATTTCTAATCTAACTATTATCTGAATACCAGTCAAGTTGAAATCAATATTCAGTGAATTGTTTGGCCCAGTTGCATCTTTGATTTCGGCTAAGATGAATCATTCTTAGTATTTAAGAATTTCACGTATGACATACAGATTTTAAGATGGTCACTGGTGTTTATAAGTTGTTTATAACGAGCAGATGAAAAACCAAAAAATAATTTGTTTAAGTTTCACTCATATAAAGAAATATTATTCTAAAAACCTCCACAGAAATTGTTTACAGAAGAATATTAACTTCATAAGATATTCATGATATAAAATAAATAATTGGTCACTCATTTTTAACAGGATTTATCATTTAAAATAACAGTTAATGTTTGTAATAATATGTTGGGCGTAAAATTTCAATCGACGAAGAAGAGAACAGTTGTCTCACAAAAATATCATTCACTTTTCATTAAACATAAGGTTTATACGAAGCTCTTCAAATGGGGGAGTAAAAATAATTACATAGAATTCATTATTACTTCGGATGAAAAATCGGAACTTGCAAAGAAAAACGGTTTTAGTTTATAAACGCGCAATTTGGATATTTTTTCGACACATTCTAAAAACGTAATTCAAATTCTAAATATCATTCTTTAGTATTTTTTTTGCTTTTGCTTGAAATTAAAAACAAAAAAGAAAAAAATAAAGAAAAAATAAAGAAAACACAATATTTTGAACACAGAATCAGACTTTAAAAAAATTCAATGCTTACGGTAAGCTTTAGATGAAAATGATTTAATGTAATTTTTCTTTCTTTTTAATCGTATTTTCATCCGTATAAGCTTATTACATACACTTAACTCTCCATAACTTATCAGGAAAATGTCTCTGCATTTTCTTCACAAGCTTCTTTGTCGAAAACACCGCAGAATTTATTATTTGAATATTTCATATGGTTTCTGCAGTTGCAGATGAAAATATTTCCGAATAATAATGAATGATTCAATAAATGATGGAATCTTACACAAGGATACACCAGTTTTGGCTGACCAGCAAAAATTTACATTCATCAGCTCTGTGTGGACACTGGATGCCGTCAAGAGAACTTACTAAGAGAAATATCCCAGGATGGATGGCGAGAGTGTCATCATGCTTTGAAGATGATGACAATGATGATGATGATGATGTAAATAAATAAATTAAGTTGTTGAATTAAGCAAAATTTTCAATTTCATATAAGTCAGGTTTTTTAAGGTAAGTCAGTTAATATAATAGAAAAACGATGAATGTGAGTAAATAAATAAAATAAATAGCTAGATAAATCGTCCCTTATTTGAAAAAAAATCGTTACTTTCTTAGTTGGCTGAGGCAGAAGAATATGTCGACTGTATCTCTGCAGAGGGGTAAGACCCTCACCCAACGAGTGTCCTATGGCCCAGTCGGTTGGGGATGTTGAATACACCGACTGCATTTCTGCAGAGGGGTAAGATCCCCCTATCAGTGAGTGTCCTAGATATGACACTAAACCATTCATTGGAGAATGTGGATCGCCTCCTTCATTACCATTACTCCTAGGTTCACTTTGAGCTTTTGTATGGTTACATTCGGCGTTAAATGACCCGAAAAGAGTTGATACGCTGTAAAACAAAACAACCAGCCAACCAACCCTGTGTGTAAATGCTGACTGTTAAATTGTACCAGTAGTAATACATAGGAACACTTGGAACCAATTAAGTGTGCGCAAATAAACCAATAATGTTGAATAGAATTACTAGTGTCTGATAGCAATGCTTAAAATCATTTTACTATGTGCAAATGAAACTACTATTGTTAAGTAGCAATAATTGAAACCATTTAACTTTGTGCAAGCAAATAACCTCTGTCGCGTTTAAAAATTGGTACCAACAGACTATTAGTTTACAAATTATATATATATATATATATATATATATATATATATATATATATATATATATATATATATATATATATATACAGGATTTGGCATGAAATAACATTCAAAGGATATGTCGTAAAACACTACTAACCAACCAACTTCTTAGAGAAAATAACACCTGTTCTCTATAAATATTTAGTCTTACTAGCCTCCTCTGCAACGGATAGCGTTAATTCGTGAGTATGTAAGGTTTTATTAATATAAGGAATATCATCATTTTGGGGAAGTAAAATTCAAATATTCTTTGTCATATATGATTTAAAGCTTTTTCAGACATGGCTTTAAGATTTCCTGAAAACTTAGTTGAAAATGAAGCAGAAATAGTGGAGCCTTAGTGATACGAACGGTGAATTATAATAAGATTATCTTCATCTTCATCATTGTTTTTGCTTCAGTGTTTGAGATGAGTTGCTAATATTTAATGAATGTTTTGAATCAGCTTCATCTTTATTGCTATTTCTGCCTTAGACATTTAGATGTGTTGCTGTTCATATGATACTCTTTAGGTTGTCTTCATCTTCATTTTGGTAATTTCTTTGCAAAACATTTTTCTGCGAGACAAAGACGAATACATATTTATATTCAATGAATTTTTAAAAGCATTCCCTTCTTTTTTGTTACAGTTAAGCCGTTTTATACGTAGCTCTCCTTTAGGTGAAATTTTCTCCTGTATTAGATAACAATATAATTATATAACTCTTTAAAGTTTTTATCAAATATAAATAAATGAATATATATATATATGTGTGTGTGTGTGTGTGTGTGTGTGTGTGTGTGTGTGTGTGTGTGTGTGTGTGTGTGTGTGTGTGTGTTTCTAGAAGATATGAAAAATATTCAGAGGATTTCGTTTTTTATTCATGATAAAGGGCCAACACAATGTTTCTTTTTTTCTTTTCAATAAGTCATCATCTGCGTGTATATGCCAGAAGTTTGATGCTTCATCCAAAAAGCATTTTCAAACGAAAAACTGGAAAAAATATTCTTTTAATATTATTAGCGTTGCATTTGATTGTCTCCGAAAAAACAGTCTTTTTTCCATTCCATGAGAATATTTTGATCAGCCGTAGAACTTTTCTGTTGACCCTCGTATATATATATATATATATATATATATATATATATATATATATATATATATATATACGGGGGTCGGCAGACCAAGTGTCTTTCATGCAATGTGATCAAACAATTTTTGTTTTCAGTATAGTTCCACTTGCAGTCCATGCACTTCTATCGGAGTCGTAGTTAATTCATTAACAGCAGATATGAATGCGATTCCCTAACCCCTTGGCATAAAATAACCTTATACGAGTTGACAATCAAGCAGGCAGCCACGTTACCCGGGTTTTTTAACAAGAGGCCAGAAGCTGGTATCTTCAGTTCTAATCTGCTGTTATTCAGCAAATTGTTACTATGACACCTGTTAGTTATAATTATTCTCGAGTAATGAACGACTTCGTGTAATAAACGCTAAAATGGTCTTTTGATCATTCGCTGCGTTTAATGAACGACGGTAAGCTTCTACGTCTTCAAAAACGAATCTCATGTAATGAGGTTAACAGTTGGGCTAAAAAAAAGTCGTTTATTACACTGTTATATACGCTAATAATTAACAACTGCTCCCGGAGAAATTTCCCAAAAGAACAACCAGATTAAAAGCATGGAAATAGCAAATCGAAATCGGACTTTTCTAAACCTTTTTTCCCCTTTCTTCGCTTTTAATCTACACTGCTCGGAATAGGAATCTTTTCTTTGCAAAATAAGAAAGTTTAGGGTTGAAAAAGTTTATATTTAATATAAGTGTGGGGTCTAAGCTGAAATAAAACTGAGCCAAAGTGATAAATTTTCAACTTTGGCTTTCAGCCGGTGCTGCAGACAACCAATACAACTTTGATATGTTTACAAATGTTTACACTTTGTTTCGCCACTAAATAAATTACATTGCATGCCAAATATATGGAGCTCCAAGAAGCGGACCAAAAAAAAAAAAATCATATACTCAATTTCAATAAAGTAATTATTTGGGGATACGTTTTTATATCCTGAAAGGATTTATTCAGTTGATAAATACATTGTGTATCATGGGTCCTTCGTATTATTTGGCTCCTTTTTTTCGAATATGCTATTTTTATTATTGTTACAAAGCACCAAATCTAAATAAACGAAGAGCATAGATTTATTTTATGTTTGACTAACTACAGATTGTTTCATAATTGTTAAAACAAAACAGCAACCTTTTAGATTTTTCTTGTTAACTTTATTCTATTTCTCTTTTCAGATTTTTGTTGGTAAAGAGTTAATATTTTGATAGATTTAACCAAATATAGGAAAATAATGCCGTGTACAATAAAGCGGGAAGATCTTTTCTGTGAAAACATATTCCGAAATGAAGTCTTTTAAGATTGTTCAAGCAAGAAAAAAAGGAAGTTCAATTTCAACACATTTCCAAACGAAAGTCCGATTTTCAAGTTGGTCAAGAACTTTGAAGTACATGGCTCTTATGAAGATCTTAGGATAACAGGTTCCTCACCATCTGGATCTTCGATAACTATACAAATATCCTAGAATATCACCAGTGTTTAAGAGTCAGTCCACCATAAGTCCTTCCAGATCTCTGTCAAAACTCCTTTTGATAACCTCGACAGTCATTGCTAATATGACACTGAAGAACAGAATATCAACCGGATGTACACACCCAATTACGGAAAAAATAAAGAGCCATAAAAAAAATTTCCGACTAATCAGACACCGTATAGAACAGAAAATATTCTATGTTATTTTTGCCAAAATTGTTTTAAACCTTTTTCCAAACTGTGACTGCGTCCATACTATTGTATGGATGCTCCTCATAAACACTAACAAAACTCATTGCGAAAAATCTAGAAGGGAGCCGCATAAGAATACTACAAGCTATTTTGAACAGATCCAGGAAGCAACACCCCCACGAAACAACACCTGTACGGTCACTTACCTCCTATCTAAAAAAAATCCAAACAAGACATCCGAGACACGGTTGGAGAAGTACGAACAAATTCATAAGCAACGTTCTTCTTTTGATCCCTACACTTGGACGTGGCTCTGTTGCTTGACCAGCAAGACCTTATTTACATCAGCTCTGTGCGGACACAGGATGTTGTTTGGAAGACCAGTCGGAAGCGATGAGAGAGAGAGAGAGAGAGAGAGAGAGAGAGAGAGTTGGGTGCATAATCTCAAGTTGCGCTGACAGTGCTGCTTGATGATGATGATGATGATGATTTACTTCAGATTTTGATAAGCTTAAAAGTGACAGCAGAATGAAGACCTGCTTTGTTGTGATGAAAAGTGAGTGAAATTAACATAAAAGAAATTCTAGACAAAAATCAATAACAGTTGACAATACAACATAGAATAAATATTCAAGATATTGCATTTTATTTACTACTGGCTGGAGAATATTGACCGGGCTAGTTGTGACAAAAAATCATTGAAATGAAGATTTTTAAAAAAGAGAAAAATTAATAATAGTTAATATTTTCTTAGTTCAAATATAATTCACGTGTAATAATATATAAAAACAACTTCGGCGCCTCGGGTGGTGTAATGGTTAACAAGCTAGACTAGCAAACCTTTACTAGGTGCCACATTCATCCGCCCTTATGCCACATCTTGACCAAAAACTTAGTAAATTACTATTTAAAGACATCTTAGTAATCTGTTTTTCTAAGGTTTTATTTCGCTCTGTGGATGAGGTTTAGAACACGAGGTAAGACCACCCACACTAAAAAAAAGAGGTGTCCAGGATATAACACTAAACTGCCTTTGGAGGTGATGCTCCAATCCTGGAGATCTGGGGAGTATGGAGTGCTATTTATTTGCAATTACACCCGGGTCCAATCTGACCAGGAATGAGAACTAGATCTGCTTAAAATTATTCGTATTCAAATGGACTGTGTGCAAACAACTGCACTGAATGTAAATATGAACGTACAATGGAAATGATTCCCTAATCTTTTGGCATAAAATAGCCCTAGACGGGTTGACATCAATCAATCAATCAACTTTTATTGAACTTAAATAGTTAGTTTACATTTACAAACAGTGTTGATTTTACGAGGGTAGGCTAAAAAGTCCAGAGGCTAAACAAAATTCTTTCATGTAATGGGACCAAATGAGGTCTATTTTTCAATATAGTCTCCCTTGTGGTTCACACACTTATTCCATCAGTATTGCAGTGCTTGGAGCCGTTGGGTAAAAAAGGCATCAACAGCAGATATGACGTTATTATATGAAGTTTTGAGCCAATGAAGTTTTTAGCTCACCCTTGTACATTTCAAGTCTCGATCTGAACCAGTATTCAAATCGAGACAATAAAACCCAAAGGCTAAATACTAAATGTCAGAGTGGAGTCCCTGTGGTTTTGTGGTGAACGTGCCGGACTGCAACACAGTTGTAAGTTCGATCTCTAGTCGTTCTAGTACGTTCACTTCTGGACTGATACCCTCGGGAAAGGTTTGAATCCCATCAGCTCTGGGTTAAATAATAACACTACTGTTCTTCAACAAGGATGACTTTGGCATTAAATAACCCAAGAATACTGATATGCCATTTAACAAAGAAACCAACCTAAATAGAAAATCCGACAAACAACCAATTTCACAGCAAAACTTGTCGAGTTTGTTTGACAATTCACCATTACTTCATTTATTTTTTCTTTTTCTTTGGCACTGAGAATTAACCCTGGAATCGCTCAGGGACAAATTATCTATCTTGGCATTCAACCACTTGCTAGTAATTTAGATGCTGTGTGTCTGCTGACACTTCTCAGTTGGTGCCAGTGATGGCGATGGAGGTAAGAGGGTAGGGTGTATACCTACTTCTCAATTTCCAGGTTTTTTGTAAGTACAATGTCTAGTAAGAGAGACATTTATTATTAGCTATCCTTTGTTGTATTACTCCCAATTTGTGTATATATTATAATATTAATTTGCTTCTTGGTAACTATGTACCAAACCCACTCTGCTCATAATTGATAGAGTGCCATATCCTGCTTGTGGTACAATGGTTGTGTCAGGTTGTGTTGAAAACACCAATTCTCGTCAGATCCTCGACGTTAAGCAGCAACAAGCCAGTTCAGTGTTTAGATGAGCGACCACGTAGTAACAGTAGGTACTGTAAACAACATAAAGCCTGTGTGCAAGAATAGATTGGGTTAGGTTGGTTTGGTTTTATGGCATATCAAACATTGTAGGTTATTTAATGTCAAATTCTCTTTATACATATATATTAAATGTATATGATATGGTTTAATTGGGTTTATGGCATATCAACCATTATGGGTTATTTAATGCTAAATCCTCTTTATATATATATATGTATATATATATATTAGATATATATGGTTTGGTTAAGCTGGGTTTTATGGCATATCAACCATTGTAGGTTATTTAATGCTAATTCCTCTTTATATATATATATATATATATATATTCGGTATATATGATTTGGTTTGGTTGGGTTTCATGGCGTATCAACCATTGTTGGTTATTTAATGCCAAATCATTTTTATACATATATACTAAATATATATGATTTAGTTTGGTTGGGTTTTATGGCATATCAACCATTGTTGGTTATTTAATGCCAAATCCTCTTTATACATATATATTAAATATATAGGATTTGATTAAGCTGGATTTTATGGCATATCAAAAATTGTGGGTAACTTAATGTCAAATCATCTTTAACAAATCACTAGCTAGGGATTATATTAAATATGATTTATAAACACATTTTGTAGATAATATTTAAAAACAAGCCAGAGCTCAATTGTTTTGCACATAGTTAAATGGTTTCAAGTATTCTCACGTAATAATAACAATTTAACATCACTCATTTATTTGCAAACACTTAGATATACATATATGATTTGCAAGTGAATAGTTTGTTGGTTGGTCAGTTGTTTGGGTTTTGTGGCACATCAACCCTTGTTGGTTATTTAATGCTAAATTCTGATTTTCCATATATTAAACCTAAGATTTCTAAACGAATACATTGTAGATAACAAACAAGACTTTAGTTGTGTGCAGACAACTAAATGGTTTCAAATATCTAAAACTACCAATTCAATATCTGCTATTTGTTTGCAGACAATTAAATGGTTATTGTTCATAAGTTTGTTTGGTTTTATGTCATATTAACCATTGTAAGTTGTTTAATGCCAAATCCTTTTTAGACGTATATATTAAATATACATATGATTTGTAAACATTTGGCTAAAAACATTTTTAAACAAGTCTGAGCTCATTTTTCTTTGCAAATGATTTCAAATATTTCTATCAAATAAAAGTCACTGTACTTACTTTTATACATTCATTTACACACAGTTAAATGCTTTCGAGTATTGCTATGTAACAATAACAATTTAATATCAATCATTTGTTTACACACATTTTAATAGACATGTATGATATGTATGTACAAGACTAAATAAAACTAACTCATTAATTTTGAATGCGTATCAACATATCTAGGGTTATTTTATGGTTAAAGAATCTCGTTCAATGTAAGTTTATATTTATGTGTTTTGTATAGTTGTTTCTTTAAAGTTTTTTTTGCACATAGTCAAAGTGAATAGGAATACATTTTTCAAAAAGGCTTGACTAATAGATGAGACTACAACAGGTACTAACACTCTGGGTCATAGTGGAACTGGAAGTAATGGCAATAAAGAAGTACTTCCCACTCCACACTCCCTAAATCTCCTGGACTGGAGTCTCACCATCAGATACAGTTTAGTGTTATGCCCAGTATACACTGCTTTTTCAGAGGATGCAGTCGGCATATTCGCAACCCAGTGATAAGGGCACCATATTTATTTGAATAGAAGGAATATTAACACACACACACACACACACACACACACACACACACACACACACACACACACACACATGCGTAGTTTCAAAGTAGCTGAAAAATTGTCTCTTTTAAAAAATTCTGCAAGGTGGTTTTATTGTGTACAGAAGCCCTTCCCCATCTGTTTTTGTGCGCTTTGCACATTTTTGCTGCACCTCTTCGCAATCCTAGGATATAAGTCCTGGACGGAACCCAATTTTACACACTGTTTCTGAAACATTTCCATCACAACATTTCCAATTTTTATCAAAATTTACCATAAATTGCGAATTTCGAGTAGATGTAGCATGTTAGTCGATCACAAATTTTAGCGAAAAATTCTGGGTCAGCTCTCTACCTGCTGAATAGGTCGACCCCAAACATACAACCTACTAGTAAGCGAAAACTTACACAAAAGGGTTAAATGAAAATAGGCTATGACAACCTGTAGTAAAAACATATAATATGTTTATTGAAGTTTAATTATATAAATGTGGAAATACTTTAAAAATGACGATATCTCAGAATCAAAGTTTTAATCGTCAATAAAATAACCTTCAAGTACCCTATATTTAAAATGTTATGTCATATTTGTACATAAATAATATCAACGTGTGTATAATCAATAAACGACCATTAAGTCTGATTAAACTGTCCTTGCTTCAGTAGTGTCTGGAGTACGTAATTTTTCTCTGAAACAAGAATTACATCAGCCATTTATGAAACATGAAATTCTTACACATTAGAGTTGATTTTCTTATGAATTCTAAATCTGTTGCTCAGTCATAAAATTGCACAAATAAACAATAAACTGTAGTTGTCTAACTGATCGTTTGGCTGCTGCGACGTTCCGGTTTGTGTTTACAATCAATGCTCAACAACTGATGGAAACGGCCTGTAATATAGCATTAATATAATACTTCATTTGTATTACGGTTTTATTGTTTTATCTGTGTTCATTTATTAAATATGTTCATGAAATACGAGTTTAAGCCGGAAATGTGATAGTCTGCTCGAGTTAGGGTGAGTCGTGTATATTGATTGCAAGGAGTACCATTGCCGCATAAGTCGACCCCTAGTTTTGTAGAGGTTTTGTCAGGCTTTAAAGGTCGACTTATATTGTTAAATTAGGACTACTAATCCATAGAAAATGTTTAAATCAGGGCTTCTCAAAGCTGTCGATAGAAATCCTTTGAGGTGAATAAACTTTTCACGAAGAAAAAGCATAAAGCTCCACTGAGGGTGAATTTACTAGTTTGCATTTGAAAAACAACTTTATATAGACTAATTGCCAAATATCGTTCACCTATTAGAATGCCTGATTAGAATGACCACTTGTGATGTGACGTCCATATACCCCACCCATATGTGTCATTTAAATGAATGAACGATCTGACTGGAAAAAATATCAATCATTTCAGCGTCGTTAACAACGCAAATAATCATATTTTCTTGAACAAAAACATTTTAAAACAATTGAACTTTAAATGAATTATCTTATAAAAATACTGAAGACTAAAATATCCATTTTTAATTATTATACGATGTTAAAGAAAAAAAGAAAGTTATTTAATACGAAAAATAAAAATATAAACTAAGAACAGAAAGGAAAATTATGAAAAGTAAAATTAAAATACAATGTCTGACATTTTTATTTCTTCTTTAATGAATATAATTAAAATTAATATTATTAGTAACAAAAAATCTTGCTCTGACCAGAGAGATCCGTATCTTCAATTATTAAGTCTGTTTCAGAAATACCAGGTATTTGTTGTGTGAGTGTTCATTTATAATAATTTTTCTTTGGTAAAAGAAAGTAGACGTATGATTTTACACGTTTTCAATCGCAAGCATTTTTAAGGCGACACTTTTATTTGAAGGCATTTGATTCCATAAACAGTGAAAAAATGAAACAAATACTTCAAGCATATGCTCTTCCAAAAGAAACAGCTCTCCCTCTTAAAATGCTCTATAAAAATACGAAAGCAATGGTTTGCTTAACCGATGATAACATTGAATTCATTGACATTATCTCCAGTCTTGCAAGGAGATACACTGCTAGTCAAAAGTATTTAGTGTTTCTCAATTTTTTTATTTCTCATCTTAAAAATGTTAGTTTTAGTTAAGCACCATAATGGTTTTATTTATTGTACGAAATACAAGTCTTTTTTAGCTACATTAGATACAAATTAAACAACAAAAAAAAAACCCACAAAACTTTTTAGACTTTTGATTCATTAAAATGACCCTCTTTGGTCGCTGTTACTGCTTCACAGATTATCGGCATTCTTTCCATCAATGACTGGAGGTAGACTTGTTATATAATAGCCGAGGGATTTTGGTTCATGTCTTTGAGTTTAGTTAGGCTGAGAACATTTTGGTAACACGTGAGCGCGCACAGAGCGGACATGTCACTCAGATGTCACAATAGTCAAAGACGAAACGGGGTGACAGGGTGTGGGTGACGTCACGCACCGGAAGCGCCCGGAGGTTTGTGTGAGAATCTGAAGGAAGTTAGAGAGTTGGTTACTAGACGCCAAACGAGAAGGATCGACTTTTGGAGCTCACAGAAACGAGGCGCACTTGCGCCCTATGGGGGCCGCTCGAGATGGGGGCCAAATGAATAAGACAGCATAGAAGATCGTGTCTCTCCTCCTTACGTCGAAACCTTTAACTCAAAGTTAATAAAAATGTTTCGTACCTAAACAAGAAGTCGTTACGTGTTTTCGAATTTTGAGATTCCTATGTTCTTTCTATGTTCTATCGTAATGAACATTATATGTCTATTTCGCACATGGCCATATATATGGCGATGAAATAGACTGAAAATAGTTCGGTTCAGCTTTTCTACAAGAGTTGCCAGAAGTGAGCCGCACTTGTGGGTTGTTTAGCTTTGACTTTTTGATCAAGTTCAACCCATACTAGTTCAATGGGATTTAAATCCGCTAATTGCATCGGCCGAGACATCATTTGAAAGACTTGTTGTTCCTCTGTTTTTCATGTACGTCTGGCAGAGTTTACTAGTATGCTTTGGGTCATTATCTTGTATGAGTACAAATCCTTGACCTACAAGCTACGTTTCAGACGCAATCACATGATACTGCGTTATGCTGTGATAGCCGATCTGATTCAATTTGGCTTTCACCTTATCAAAATGCCCGACTTTGCGGTTGGCAATAGCCTGCAACACCATAACAGACTTTCCTCCATGCTTTACGGTTGGTTTGATACAGAAGGTTACAGTTCTTTCACCAACTCTTCGCCATACAGATCCTCCTTTTTAACCGAAATATTTCGAACTTTGATTCATCAGTTCAAAGGACTTTATTCCACTGCTCTATTGTCCAGTCCTTTTGCGCCATGGCCCACTGAAGCTTTTTGAGATTGTTTTGCTTCCGCAACAGTGGTTCCTTGATAGCAATTCTGCCCCATAAGCCAGGTGCAGTGATGTTTAGAGCAGTCAGCCTTCTGTCACGTAAGTTGGTGACTCGGATGAAATTATCCTCTGTTTTTGTTGTTGCTTTTCGTCAACCAGCGCTACTTTCAGTCTTGTTTTAAGTTTCTTGATATCTCCTGAAAGTATAATCATGCTCTGTGCTAAAGAAGGAAAACGCCTTCAAAGCTGTTTTTCAAAAGATACCTGGATATACCAAGGTCAAAGTTATTGAGGAAAACGTTTAACTTGGTTCATTAGAAATAATACTTTTAGGATGAGAAATAAAATTTTTGTGGGTAGCCAAATACTTTTGACTGGTTGGGTATATTTGTACCATACGTATTTATAATCTGCTCCGATTATGTACTGTGAGCTTCAACCGATATAATGCAGTCTACGTTGGTGATCTAACACTTCTCGTAAATTCACACGCCCAATCCGAATCTCTGCCACATATCCTGGAACAGTCAGCGAACTCAAATAAAGCAGAAGATATGCGTTTTCAACAAGATGGTGCCATATGTACATGTCAAGCTTCTGAAATTAGTAGATCAGTTTTCATACCTTGGTAGTAATATCTTACCGACTAAAAGTGATATCAACATACGCAATTAGATGACATGGACTACTATTGACAGGTTATCGATCATATAGAATTCTGATCTCTACAATAAAATAAAACGTCAATGCTTCCAAACTGTCACTGTACTACTGCATAGTTGCACCTCTTAGACTTTGACGAAATGTTCGAAGAAGAAGCTAGATGTTAACTACACAGAAATTCTGCAGGTTACTTTAAAAAAATCCTAGAAGCAGCAGTCGACAAAACAGCTGCTGTATGGCCACTTATCACGCGTATTTCGTATTTTACATTTTTTTAAACACTCTACCAATTTTGGGTCTGTTGGCTGGGGTTGCAGAATACACCGATTGCATCTCTGCTGAGGGGTAAGACGACCCCCCCCCGAACGAATGTCCTAGCTATGAGACAAAACAATCTGATGATGAGGCTTCAGTAATGCTGGAGCATTGAGAAATGCGGAGTAACCCATCCTTTTTATCGCTCCCAGATCCACTCTAGCCCACAGTGGTAGTACCTAAGACGGTCCTATCTATGGGCCGAATAGAACTGTTTGATTTTTAAACTGTGTATTTATGCTAAACTGGACAGTTTGAAATAGAACTGTTTTAACATTTAACTCTGTATTCATATTAGATAAAAATAAGTGAAACCATTTCACAGTGGAAAAAAATGAGCTCAAGCTCGTTTAAAAATATCAATTATATATTTGATATATATATAAACAGGATTTGGCATTAAATGACCCACATTGGTTGTTATGCCATAAAACCAAGCACATACCAAACCATCCATCCAATTAGAAAATGTTCTCGAAAATCAGAAAAGCGTTTGCATTGTATTAATGTTGAGCAGTTAGAAAAAGAAAAGTGTACAGAGACAAAATCTACTTCTGTTTGGTGATTGAACATTTCTTGGGGTTGATTATTGATCAAGTGGTGGTGTGTGACGAACAACAATCTGGGTGATTGCTAAGCTTTCTTAGAAATCTCAATGGAGACAAGAAAGGAAGAAACGAACTTTGATGCTTTTTTATATGTTGGTCGTTTATTATATCTTTGCTTTAAAAAAGTAAATTTAGTAATAGTGCATTTTTTTTCAGACGATGCAGTCAATGCGTTTAAATTAGATTAAATGATAAATTCCTCTGTCGTTACGGTTTATAGATTTGAGTGAATGATTGATTTTAACGGCATGTCAACTTTTGTATGATTATTTCTGAATATTTTTTGCTCACGGTCCAATTGAATACGATTCATTTTAAAACTGATCTATTTGACCCATGGATGGACTATGAAGTGGTTGTACCCTAACCGGCACTACCACTTCAGATCAGAGTGTACATGGGAGTAATGGTAATGAAGAGGTACTTCACTCAGCCAAATTCTCTAGAATTCACCATCGGATGCAGTTTGTACCATATCTTAGGATATTCCCATTTTGAGTGAGGGTCTTACTCCTCTGGCGGGAATACAGTCAACCTATTCTAAGCTCTGCCGACTGAGCGTGTCTCTATGTTTGGAACAGTGGGCTATCAAATTTTACATTACCCATTTCTTTGCACTCAGTTCAATGATTTCAAGTTTAGAAAATGATTACATCTTTCTGTTTGACCTAAAAATGGGCCCCTAACAGCTACTATCACTCTGTTGCTCAGTCGGCTGGGGGGAGGGGCTCTAGATTGCTTCTCTGCAGAGGGGTAAGACCCCCCACACACAATCAGTGTTCTGGATATGACACAAAACAATCTGATGGTGAGTTTCCAGTGATACCGGAGCTTTGGGGAATGCGGAGTACCCGTTCATTGCCATCGCTCCCAGGTCCAGTCTGACCTGGAGTGGTAGCACCTAATAGGGTCCTATCTGTAAGTAAAATAGAACTAAACTGTGTGCTTATGCTAAACTTAATTGTTTGAAATAGAACTGTTTTTTCATTTAAACTCAGTACTTATGCTAAACTGAACTGTTTGAAATGGAACTGTTTTTGTATGCTTAACTGAATTGCATGAAATGGAACTGTTTTTGACATTGAAACTCTACTTACACTAAATTGAATCGTTTGGAATACAACTGTTTTGACATTTAACTGTGTGAAAACAAAAACTATAATTATACTATCCTGAATTGTTTGAATTAGAACTGTTTGACTTAACTGAATCGCTTGAAAAAGAAAAAAAAATTTAAAATCAACTTGTGTACTTATGATAAATTGAATTGTTCGAAATAGAACTATTTATTTGTATAAAAATGGATTTGGCATTAAATAACCTACAAAGGTTGATATGCCATAAAACCTAAAGAAGCAAACTATCACTTTGGGTTTGAGTGGACCAGGAAACAATAGCAATGAATGGGGTACTCCAAATTACCCAAAGCTCTGGGACAGAAGCCTCACCATCAGATAGTTTAGTGTCATAACTAGAATACTCGTTTGCAGAGATGCAGCTCCAGCTGACTGGGCTGACCGTGTCTGCTTATGATTTGGTGTAGAATCAGGAAAATCTTTGAAAATCAAAATAATTACTCCTTGGTAATTAGATATTTTATTTCACATGAAAAACTCAAAATGCCAGAGGTATTTGGAGATAACCACCAATAGTATCGAGGAGGCTCTGAAACTTCATATCCTAAGTTCTGTCATAACCTTTCAGAACTCTATTTAATAACCCAAGCCAGTGCTCATATGTATCTACGTACCCACTTCCAGGACGAACGCATGAGAAAAATTAAAGGATCATAAAAATATTTTCCAATTAATCAGAAACGGAGTTACGCGTTTCTCAGTTAGTCAATTCTGAGCCACTTGTGTGGTTTATAAAAAAAATATATCCCATAAACTGGTTTGATCGTGGGGGCACAACTCATGTATCGTGTCTTGGTAAGAAATATCCAGGTGAAACTCAACCATTTCCAGATCCGATGTGAAATCAGTTTTCCTTCTCGAGACCGACTTAAAGAGCCCACTCTGCCTTACTATATACTCATTGCAGGAAAGAGAATTGTTGGAGTCATACGTTTCTCAGGAGTTTTAGAGCAATGTGAAATGCTACCTCGTTCAGGATTTGAACTCGAGTAGCCGAGTCCACTTCCTAAGACGATAAACGTTATGACACAAGCGCCTCCATATATATATATATATAAGAAAGACTGATTTGACTCTGCGCCAGCAAGGATCTGAGCAGTAGAGAGGGAACACGTCCAACAAGCGGCTCAACCATCAATGACGATTGGCCCGATAGACGACCAATACCTGCACCGAGATGCTAAGAAACCACCGACCAGCAGCAACTTCAACGAAGACACGACATACCAGCAATGCTAAAACGACATAATATCTAAAGTCCACCCAAGTACATAGCACGACCAATAACAATATGTTAAAAATCTTACGCGTGGACTTTTTCTGCACCGTCCTTCTCATACGGGCAATATATTCTAATATATCCTTCTATGTGGATTTCCCACATGGTCCTTCTCAACAGCAACTCTGACATATTTTCGCCGCTCCCAGCTGAACGAACAAACGACATCCCAGATGAATCTCACTACTTCAACCAACCATAAACGAGTAAAAAATCTTTTTTTTAAACCTCAAACAAGTATCATCTCCATACATTCTAAGAATGTAATTGTCTTGGGGTTACAATAAACGCGATAACTGAAAAATAATGAGAAATAACGTAACAATGGGAATGTCCGAAAGAAAATACTGACGAATCCTTTCGTTGGATGTTTCATGTCTATCGATTGGGTCAACAAAGAAGCAAAGGACTTTTGTCGGGGCTTAGAATCGGCCGACTGTATTCCCTTCTAGAGTGTAAGAACCCCACAAAAAGTGGCTATCCTATGTATAAAACTCAACTGCATCCTTTTGGGAAATCAAAACACACCCTACCATTACTCCCAGTTTCACGCGGATCCGGAGTGAAAGTATCTGATAGCTTCCTGTTTATTAGTCAAGTAGATCTGTTTAAAAATTATTCGTTTCAGATGTTTCATCTTATTCCTTCCAGCTACGGGTTAAATATGGGTGCAGAAGCAAAATTAGGAATATTATACAATAATAATAAACGACTCTATAATAAAACAAGATTAATTTTGATTTTGAAAAAAACAAACAACAAAATAAGAAGATAGACACAAAACAGTAAATTTACTCAATGTGCCAACCAGTTTTTTTTTTTTCAATAATTGTATCAACACGCCTTCGAAACGATTTGCATGCCTTCAAAATAAACTCTTCAGATATTCTATTCCATCCCTCTTCAATAGCAGTCCTAAGTGAACCAATATTTGGATGGGAAGTTGCATTTGTTTTGTTTTCTAAACCACCCCATAAAATGTAATTAAGGGGGTTAAAGTTTGGGCTTGAAAGAGGCCATAAAGAAAGTCTAATTATTTTGGAAATGTTTTTTGATTGGTTTCGGCGTTAGGCAAATCATAGATTCTTTGTCGTTTCTTTTTTTGCTCGCTCATATTGAGCTGAAATTTAATGAAAAGTGCTTAAATAATAGAGCTAATCATAAAAACTTAGATTTATTGTTTTTTCAAAAATTGGACTAATCAGACTTTTTAAAAAATTACAAATTATTCTATATTTTGCTTCCGCACTCTGTAGTAACACTATTGTCCTTCTACGAGGATGACTTTGGTATTTAATAACCCGCGAAGGTTGTTATGCTATTAAACAACGAAACTGTATTTAATAGAAATGCCATATAACAAGATTATTGATTCAAGAACTTGAAAATTACCTGATACAATATAAATCTGAGTGTGGGTCATGAAAAGCACTGCAAAAGCGAAACTGAAAACTACCAACCAACCAGAACGAATACATTTTTGGAAACAACATTTCGAGAATTTACTCGGAAACCCTCCGAAAGGTACATATGAACCAATCACGAGAATTATAAGTAAACAATTAGGCATCAAATGAGGACCGTTTACGCAAGAACTCGACTCGGTACTGAGAAAAATTAAAAATAGAAAAGCACCAGGGCTCGTTGAAATACCCCCAGAAGTATGGAAGACCAGATTGTCCGACGACATACTGTTCCGATTGTGTAATGCCGTATATAATCAAAACTATAGACAGATGAATGAAGGGGTGCATCCTCCCCTTCCCTAAAAAGGGCGACCTCGGATTTGCCAAGAACTACCGAGATATAACCCTAACATCCATTGCGGCCAAGATATACAATGCTCTACTACGCAACCGCATAGAACCCAAAATTGACAACATACTTAAGAAGAACCGAAATGGCTGACGGATGAATAGATCCACGACGTCACAAATTTTTACAATAGGTCGAATTCTTGAAGGTGTACGTGCAGAAAACCTAGAGGCAATACTATTATTTGTCAACTTTACCAAGGCCTTTGATTCCATTCACAGACGAAAGATGGAGCAAGTTTTACTCGCCTACAGCCTACCAAAAGAAATCGTCACAGCCATAATGATGATATATAGAAACACGAAAGTAAAAGTCCGTTCCCCAGATGGAGACATAGACCACGTGCTTAGAACATCTATCGATAAAATCAAAGAAAATGGTTTCAAGCTAACAAAGGAAAGAAGCAGAAGATACCCACACAAACATTAACCGACGCTGACAACGCCGATGACATAGCGCTTCTGGCAAATGCACCCGCCCAAGCCGAAACCCTGCTATATAGTCTGGAACGAGTAGCTGCTGGCATAGGCCTCCGTGTCAATGCACACAAGACGGAATACATATGCTTTAATCAAACAGGCGACATTTCCACACTAAACGGTAGCTCTCTGATACTAGTAGACAAGTTCACCTACCAAGGAAGCAGTGTCTCATCAACGGAGATAGACATCAACACGCGACTAGCAAAGGCATGGGCAGCTATCCATAGACTATCGGTTATATGGGAGTCAGACCTGACCGATAAAATAAATCGCAGTTTCTTCCAAGCAGCGGTCGTGTCGATACTGCTATATGGATGCACTACATGGACGCTAACTAAACGTATGGAGAAAAAGCTTGACGGCAACTAAAAATGCTGTGGGCAATATTGAACAAGTCATGGAAGCAGCACCCTGCAAAGCAGCAGCTGTACGACCACCTACCACCCATCACGGAAACTATCAAAGTTAGACGAACCAGACATGCGGGACACTGCTCGAGAAGTAAGGATGAACTCATAAGTGATGCACTCCAGTGGACCCCTTCACATGGACGAGCAAAAGCAGGACGACTAACTAGAACCTACATACAGCAGCTCTGTGCCGATACAGGATGTATTCCTGAAGACCTGCTGGAAGCAATGGACGATAGGGAGGGCTGGCAAGAGAGGGCCAGGGTCATCCGTGCTGATGGTGCGACGTGATGATAATGATATACATCAGAAGAAGACCAAAGAGTCTACCGACCAAATCATTGTGATTAAAACCATAAAAGGGGAGTGTACTTGTGTGAAAAGTTTTTCACGTAATGACAATTCTTCAACTGAGGACTTCAGCCAACATTATCGACTATATGAGTAAAGGAAAATATTCTGTTGCAAGTTGCACAGAAATGAACACGTCATTATCTTCATGTCGGTCATATTTGCCTGACTCTAAAAAACCAATTCCTTTTTGCCATGAAAAACAGTAAAGAAAATAATATTAATTACGCGGGTTGAGGTTGGGTGGGGACTTAATTTCTCTGTTTATTAATTAGCCACACTTAATTGAAAAGTGTGGCAAAAATCTCTGCAGAAATGACGTTATTGATTTCATTAAATTAAGCCAAGACTTGAACGATGTTTTCGTCTCAACTGAAGACCGTTTTTTTGGGTTTTTTTTTTTGTTTTACTGTCTGGTTCAGTGAGCAGGGAAGGGAGCTGAAATCTATCTTCCTGGAATCACAAGCAAAATGCTTTGGCATAGAAGAGAAAAGTCTATATGCCCATCGGCAGTCTCGAGATTGGTTTCTTTGTTAAATGGTATATCAACCTTCGTGGATTATCTTATGCCAAACTATCGTTGTTGAAGAACAGTAGGGGTACTGTTCAACCCATTGCTGGTGGGTATAAGTGGGTTTATACATTTTCAAAGTCTGAAAGTGAACGTAATTGCTTGACTAGAGTTCGAACTCACGACGATTCTGCAGTCCAGCATGCTAACCACAACGCCACTGGGATCCTTCATAATTTTGGGACAATAAGATTTTCACATAATTCATGCATAAACTGAGTCCAACTTTTCCCCCAAACCCAACCGAAAATTAATTATGAACCATATTTTACGAAACTGATTATTCGACCATATTATTGATTTATCATTCTTTGGCAGGCGCACCTAACGCAACGGTTATAACAGAAGTAAATGAAATCGTAGACCCGTGTTCAGGTCCTGGATTAGGAGGTTTGCTTTAAACATCGCGTTTGAATCACTTGGGAAATACATGAATTCCCAGTTATACATAAATAGTAGAGCAGACTGAGCTCTTTAGCTTTTATAAGGCGAAAGTACAGGAGAAAGAAAACCCCTTTTACTCCGCATAAAAATTGATCTTGTGTCACATCTTTTGGATGGCGGAGAAGATGGATACATATGGAGATAGGCTGAAAAGTTCATTGGTATAATGATTAGAGTGTTCGCCAATAGTCCGAGAGACCGGGTTCGATTCTAGGTCGAGTCATACCAAAGAGTAAAAGAATGATACTTGATGCCTCTTTGTTTAATACCAGGCATTATGATACAGATCAAGGGTAAATGGAATAATCCAGGGTAAGAAGAATTGCCCTTCCCAACACCTTTGTGTTGTAGTTACTGAAAAGGGATCCTTAGGCATATTCAGTTAAAGACTACGGATTGTTTTCTTTTCAAAATCATCGAGTGAAGACGTTCATGTCTTCTTTTTGTTTTATTTTATGTCTGGGTCAAGGTGGGAAGAAAGTACCCCATAGTAGCCAAAGCGCTTTCGACCATTTAGCTGGTCATCCTCAGGGGTTGTGTTTGGTTGTTTGTTGCTGTATACTTTATTTACATTTATTTGGAGTGTTTTTTGTCTTTTTAATATGGCTTGGCTTATTCTGTCACGGTGGATGGTAGGGTTAGTAGGGTTTTTTTATTTTCATAGTTATTGCTTTGAGGATATATTTTTATCATCTATGCTTGGATCTTGGCATCGGCCTGGAAAAATTTGTATGTCAGACCGACAGTTGCCTATGCTGTACGTTTCCCTTCTTAGCTACAAATGTTATCCAAGAACATGGTGCTATACAACTTGGCATTGGTATCGTTGCAGGATCCTCCAGAAGAAGCTGGAATATAAACTCTTTGTCTTCTGATTAAGTGCCATTCTACCACGCCGCTAGAGAGTTTGAATACAGAGTTTACCTTCTCCTAGACCAATTGCTCTTACCAAGGTTGGAGAGCCTAGTCTACCCTACCACTTACTCATAACTGAAATACGGGGGAAGAGATAGATTCATGCCTTTGAACTTGCCGAGTCGATTTTTTCACGATGGTAACCATTACGCTACGAGCGTCTCTACAAATAACAGGAGAAATGTCGAATTTATTTCTTCTTCTTCTTCTTCTTCTTCTTCTTCTTTACTTAACCCTATTCTTTTTCTTTAGGCACCCCATACTGCTAGCCTTGTGTCACAACTAAGCTAAGCTAAGTAAATAATTCTTTAGGTCTCAAAATGTCGGACCGGATTTATTTGTCTTTCTTTTACTTTTCTCTGTTTACTTGCTATTTTACTGTTTTTATTTTTATTCTCGAGATGATCAGATGCAAAATATGACACAGGATCTTTTGTTATTATTGTTATCTTTACTGCAGACATCAAGGCGAGTCATTGATTCTCTTCTGTTAGTTCAATAGGAAGATTCTATCATTGGAACAGATCCTCGTTCCTAAGGCTAGAATTGTTTTTAGATCCAAACCGCGCCGGAAAGTGGCGGGAATTCACTTTTTATTTTTTTATCACATCGTTTGATTTTTGCATTTCTTTTTTTTTCTCTTTTTTCCTCTCTTATTATTGCCAAATTTGTTTTCTGTTATAGTTTCTGTTAATTTGTTTAATGGCATATCAACCTTCATTGGTTATTTAATTCAAAAGCCATCCTTTTAGAATAACTATTAAGGGGATATGGTACTTCATGAGAATTAATTTTTATTTATTGCAGACTTTTTGTCCTCATCTTGGTAGTTTTTGTGTTGTTTCTTCTTTCACTACGTTTGGTGAAAGTTTGGCCGAAACGAAGTGAAAGAAGAAACAACATAAAAACTACCAAGATGAGGACAAAAAGTCCGCAATAAATAAAAATTAATTCTCAGATTAAGAAGCCCCATCTCAAAATGATTCCAATTAAAGACAATTACAAAATTCGGTACGGACCCGACTATGGAAGACCAGATAAGGAGAATAAAAAATTTAGGATTTATAAGACGAAAAAATCCATCCTTGATCGCCCTTCGGGGCCCGTGGCGTTAAGTCTCTACGGTTCCAGGCGAGCATTGTCAGAAGATAGCGGTTTCAAATCCTACCCAAGCCGACCAGAGGTTTACTTGGTCAAAAAACGTGGTGCGATATCCAACAGCTATGGAAGGCAGCAATTACTGGGGATACAGTTACAAGACTCAGCATTCCTATCCGAGGTCGCGGTAAATCACCTGAAGAAGGCCAGAGGTGAAAGTTTGGCCGAAACGTAGTGAAAGAAGAAACAACACAAAAACTACCAAGATGAGGACAAAAAGTCCGCAATAAATAAAAATTAATTCTCAGATTAAGAAGCCTCATCTCAAAATGATTCCAATTAAAGACAAGGTACTTCATATATTATTATTATCCGGGGATAAGGTGCTTCATATCTTTCCTAGAAGTATTAATCCGAAAGTGACCCTAATAGCGCGACTGGAGTCCGATCTCGCTAATTACGATTTTGCAGTTTGATAAGTTAGCCACTACACTACGGAGCCTCTCAAAAGAAAACACGAGGGAAAATCACAAATAAAAATGTTCTATTTGAAACACTTCTCAAACAATAAATCGACAAAAAAAGAGAATCATCTTAAACATAATTCCCCGTGACATCATTACAAAACTGCGGTTTCGAAGTAAGCGAGTTCGAACTCTAATCACGTTATTACATTCACTTTCGAAATACTACCCTTAAGAAAGGTATTACCTCCCCACCGCTTACTTGCCCCAATAATAAGTTAAATAGTACACAGCTGATCTTTTACAAGATTGGCTTTGGCATTAAATAACCTATGAAACTTGATATGCCATTAAATAAAGAAACCAAACCAAAAATTAAATAAACATAATTGAAAATTTGAAGCACTTCATTCTAATTTCACATTCAGTATAACTATTGAGTATTTCATAAGATGCAGTGGTTAGCAAGTTAGGCTACCTGACCAATATTAGTGAATTTGATCGTCACTGTGTGCCCTATATTCTGGCCTTGTATGCCAACCCGTGATAAGCTTAATAAGCGTGTATTTTATTGGGCATGTCGAGAAGTTCAGCAGTTGGTGAGCTTGGGTACCAGACCATTGTTACTGAGCTCAATTTACACTGGTTTGTAGCAGACTAAATTTCGCTTTCATCTAAGTGCCACTATTAGTAGAGCGCTGGTTAACGACTTCATATTGCAAATCATTGTTTGTACATTCGATTCTCATTGTGTGCTCCTCTTCTGAGGTCAGAGTGGAGTTGAAAATAAGAGCAATAAAGGTGTTCACCACACGCGAAATATCTCTTATGCTTCACCACAAGATTCAGATAAGGGTTATACCAAGGAAACCACTTGTTTGCGAGGGAGGGTGGTCTTATCCTTCAGCAAGGAATATTGTCAATTTATTCTGACAGGGAAAAATTATTGTGGGACAACAAATGTTTTTAGATTTGAATTAAATACACAACGACACATTATGATACAAAGAGGGAATTTCGCTCTGTTTATCTTCATACCAAGTCCGATAGCAAATGCTGCTGGTGACGCGAACGAAGCTGTAGCATCACCCCTGGTTGGTGGATGATGAGGACTGGGAATCACACTTGTTCTTACACCTTGTATGATAAAATGAAAGTTTTAAATTTAATACATAATGGCGAGTATTTGAATCGATTAAATCGTATATGAAATAACAATAGATATCTATCTAGCGTCCATTTGAAATTCTTGAAGTTCATTGTTTTTTAGAATCAAGAAAACAGGCAACAATCATCGTTATTACATGTTATTTTTACAAATATTTGAGGTGTATTATATATATATATATATATATATATATATATATATATATATATATACTACACACACACATATATATACTATGTTTATATATAGATATATCATACACACAGATGTATACAATATAAATATATATATAACACTAACACTTATATACTATGTATATATCATACACACAGATGTATGCAATATGAATATATATAACACTAACACATATGCATACACATAGATACACACACATATATATATACCACACACACACATATATATATATATATACTATATAGTTATATATATGCCATACACAGACATAATTAACATATATTCATATACTACAGACACACACACATATATGTAACTCACATGTATATATATATATATATACACTATATATGTGTTTATATATAGCATACGTACACACACATATATACACTATATATATATATATACTATATAGATATATATGAATATACCACAATCACACACACACACACACATATATATATATATATATATATATATATATATATATATATATATATATAATGAATTATCGGATTTCCATGCTAAAAAAGTTTTAATTTTGGTGCCAAAAATCGGCTTGAGGTGCTATAATATTTGTATTTGTATTTTTACATTTATTGACCAATCGGCGATTATGCGCTGTTCCTAAAATTACTTTGAGATTTCCCAGATGACCATATTTGACATATTTGAAAATTTTGACTTATTTGAAAATTTGACTTATTTGAAAAATTTGAAGGATCAAAACCCAAATAAATTGAAGAAATCTTTTCTCTTCTAGATTCTTTAAAATACATTTTTAACCAATCAGAATCATAGATGATGAATTTTCTACTTTTTAAATCTTTTTTCGAATTATGAATAGGGATAAAAATAGACAGTTGGTTTTACAGATTTATTCTGTAACCTTCTCAAAAACTTTCGGCTTCCTTTTGAGTAAAAATCTGTTCCACAAAGTTGCATTATATCTTAGCATCACTTAATTATTATGAATTGAATGAAAGTATTGTTCACATAGATTTATTCGTATTACAATTTCAATCTTTCCATCCTGATGAAAATTCTAGAGACATCTGCTTACATAATAAAGTATAGATATACATTATCCCCTACATAGGGACATATGAATTCCTTCTAGGAGAATTCTTGTAAGAAAAGACTTTATTAGCTCAGCTTTTCAAAAAACCTTTCACTCAATTTCAATAAAATGTCTCAGTTTGTAAATCGGCGCACAATTCAATCATCTACATTGTCCGCAGTATATATATATACCCCCCCACCAAATATGCACATATGTATACATTATATATTCATGAACCACCCATACATACATACCACTTACACGCACACACACACGTGCACACACACACACATATATATAGTGAAAAATTGATAAACAAGGTAATCCAAGAAGAAGAGAGTTTATTAAGAAAGAAAGTCATTGTTATAACGTTTCAGTTCTAATTAACAATCATCAGGATTACGAAGGATGATATCTTGTGTTGTTAAATAGATGTTTAAAAAAATACAAAAACAACGCGGGAATACTATATATACTTGGAAAGAGGTAACCCCTCAATCAATAAAAATGGAATATATCATAGCTATTTAAAGTAAGTTACCCCAAGTAAGAAGAAACGTAACAGCCGGAGCGAAATTCAATAGAAGGACAAAGTAGGATTGCACCAGCCTCGAAAATTCGTCTTAATCTTTTATTAGGGATGTGAAACTAACATCTTAGCAGCATTAAAATCGAAGTTACAATCTGACTTAGAAATGTGTTGAAGAAGTGTACTATCAAGATAATCAATTCTAATGTCTCTTCAATGTTCGTTCAAACGTTTGTGAATGTTCCTAGCCGTTTCGTCTATATATTTTCATCTACAATGTTTTCAAGGAATACGGTAAATACTGGCGTCAGCAACGATGTTGCGTTGAGGACTAGGTGTAGTAAATCGCGAATTCTTTGAGAGGATAAAGTAGCAGTTTTGATACCAAGTTTATCTAAGTTGTTTTCTATGATGTTAGTGGAAGAATTGTTAAACAAAGAACTGTGTGTATGGGGAGGGGAAATAATTTTATTGGATACAATATTATAATCTTTTCTCACTATTTCGATCCTCGGGTAAGCAATTCATATTTTCTTCTTCTTCTTTACCTCACCCTTCTTCTTGTCTACATTAATAATTATTCTGCACAGTTCAGGATTGATTAGCTGAGTATCGTATAACCGTGAAACACAAAGTAGTGAGATGAGTTTGAGAAAATGTATGTACAAGTGAGTGTATCTCTTTTGTATATATGCGTGTATATATCTGTATGTGAGTGTATGCGTATGTATATATATACTTATGCATATATGTGCATATACGTATTTATATACATATGTGTGTATACATGTATATATACATATTTTTCTGTATATCAATATAAATATACAACTGAATATATATATATATATATATATATATATATATATATATATATATATATATAAACAGTAGCTAAATAGCTTGTTGTAATGTCTTCAGTTTGCATTGAGTCTTCGACAGAATAAATGCTTTTTTTAACGAAAGGCCGCCACAGAGTCTCCAGGCCCATTATTGAAAGGAAAAATCTTTCACTCTGTTTGTCAAGATTTCTGTGTAAACTTAGGACTGTACAGCAATGGTTCTGAATTTTCTGTATCATTCTTATGTTCACTAATGCCGGTTGAAAATGTCTTCACTTTGGATCGAAAACTTGACCTTCAGAAAAAGTTCTTGTCTCCAATAATAACGACGCTAAAAACGACCATTTTCACAGATTCATTGCTTGAGAAAGAGAGAAAACAGAGAAGAAAAATGTAAGAGTCGTGGGTCAAAAACAAAACGATAAGAAATAAGATAAGATCAATAAAGTTGGGGAACAAACGAAACACGCCTACAGACTAAGAAGAAAGAACGGATATCCGGTGGAAAGAGTAACTCCCGTGAGATTCTGGTTCGTTGTGTTCTCCGTAACATTAGATCTCTCCTACCGACCCTTTACTACCGTGGAACGCACTTCTTATCTTATTGTACCGTATAAAGCTTAATAAATATCAATAACTTGCTTAGTGACCGAAATAGTTGTATATTTCTTACTAACGTCATTAATTAATATTGGAGCCACGATGAAAACCAGAATTTCAAATTCTGATTTAGCTTAGTAAATATCAAGACAAATAGGTCCTCCCACTAGTAAGATTGGCACAACACAATCTTCCTACTTCCATTTCCTTCCATTTGGTCTTGTGCTATTCTAAACTAAGCTTAGTAAATATCAAGGCAAAGAGGCCCTCCCCACAAGGAATATTGGCACAACACAATCTTCCTTCCTCCATTTCCTTCCATATGGCCTTTTGCTACATTAAACTAAGCTCAGCAAATATCATGGCAGGCAAGCCCTCCCCACTTGGAAGATTCTCACAACACAATCTTGTTCTGTGAACTAATCTAGGTTTAGTAAGTATACAATCTTCCTCGTCTGTATTTCCTATCAGTTTTGTGCTGTACTAAACGATGCTAAAAAAAATATCAAGGCGGGTTATTCATAATTTTGGGGGGCTTGAACCCCCCCCAATAATCCAAAATTTCTGTTTAAAAAAAGTTTCTTTTATTATAATAAAAATTAGTTCAGGTTTAAAAGCAAGGTAACGGAAACCCTAAGCCAAACTCTGTCCCATTTAACAAAACTTTTCTTGTTCCCTATGATACTTGCATTGAGAAATTAATTTAATTGCACGTCAAGACGTCTGGAGCTATTTTATGTCAAGAAGTAAATTCTGTGGGCTGATTATATTTATTCTAATGTTTTTTCAAGAATCTTTCTTTATCGTGTGAATTTCAAGTTTACTGTAATATATTTCGGTATAGTTTTATTTCTTAAGGAAGTATAAAATGTTATATTTTTAAAAGTGTCTCTCATGATATTTGTGTTGTAGAAACGTTTTCTGATAACAGCAAAATCATCACATTCTATTAAAATGTGTTTAACGGTATAGGATGTTTGATATGCTATGCATCCTGGTTGATTTTCTTGTTCAAGTGAAAAGAACTGCGTTAGTTTTATGAAAGAACATGATTTTGGTCTTCAGCTTAGTTTACAGGATCTTTTAGTGTTGATTTAAAAGGTCTAAAAAAATTTCAGCTTCTGGTTACCCTTACCGCACTTTTAACCTGGACTAAATTGGCTTATCTATTGGTCAGCTTTTTTTTTTTTTTGGTTTTGTTTACATTGCTTCGGCAATAGATTGGCTGACAGAGTTTATGTAACAGTTAATATCTCTCCCAACTTTTTGAAGTATGGAGATTGCAAGGGTTATAATATTTATAGCTAGATGAGTGTTATGTTTGGGAACCGTCTCCTAAGTGGTATATCCTTGAATTAAATTTCAAAAGAAAAGCATTTCTCACAAAAATGAAATAAAAGCGTGAAGAAATGTACGCAGACATTTCTTGCAAAATATAATAGATAAGTCTTGTTAGCCGTTTAAAGAAAGTTATTCTACCCGAAAGGATTTATGATATCGACTCAGAATAGTGCCCTATGAAAAAGCAGTGAGAAAAAATATAAGAACCAGTTATATCAAATATTTTTCATAGTTTCAGTTTGGTTTCTTTATTTAATGGCATATCAGCTTTTGTCGATTATTTAATGGCATATCAGCCTTTGTTGATTATTTAATGGCATATCAGCTTTTGTAGATTGTTTAATGGCATATCAGCGATATAAAACGAAAAGCGAACGTAATTGTGCAACAGGCGTTTAAACCCATTTACTTAGATATTTCAGTCTAGTACCTTAACCTCTTCCCTAAACATTTTAGTAATATGTAGCGAACGTTGTTATCTCTTTATTGCAAAATATTGGTCTCTTTCTTAAATGAAAGAGTCTTTTAAAAACTTTTTAATTTAAAAAAAATTACCTGTATATCTTTTCTTTTTTATTGATCACGTTCCAAGTAAATTATATAAAAAAAAAAAATGGGAAAAATTGCCTTGAGAAACGCAAGATGTATTTTGTTTTTCTCGATTTTCAAATACCAAAAATAAAACCTCCATTAAAAAAAAAAAAAATGAACAATCTTAAATTTTTAACAGTAAACAAAAAGTATTCATACAATGAAGCACAGGTATCTCATTTGGTTTGGTTTCTTTGTTTAGTTGTATATCAACCTTTGTAGGTTATTCAATGCTAAATCATCTCTTGCAGAAGAACAGTACTGAAACTGTTTAGCTCTTAACTGGGAGATAAGGGAGTTCATACCGGTTATCTGAAAGCAATTTTTATCTGTTTTGATCATTCTGGACTTTCTTCTTTTGTAATTTTTTTATATTTTTGGGGACATTTGAGGCAAGTTGGAATAAATGTAATGACATTTTTCTGTCTTTTCCATTGATAAAAAATATCGAAATTAATTCAGGAGCGATGGTTAATAAAAGGAAAAAATAAATAAAGACATGTTGATTCTGAAGTTTCGTCATTTATTACTTAAATGTTTATTTAAAGTCCGTAAAGTGGCCAAATTTTTTTGAATTTTAAAAATCGGCGCGTTTTAAGCAACAAAAAATGCATGTTTTTGTTCATCTCTCGGTCTTTCTCTCTCTCTATATATATATATATATATAACCTATCAAAAACAAAGATGAAGTAGATATTTTCCAGACTTTAATAAGCACTAACGGTCGACGGTTTCTTGTCGACGTCGGATTTTCGGCCGTACAACATCCCCATCATATATATATATATATATATACATAATACGAATACGTAAAATATACGTTTGTTTTTGATAGGTCATATATATATATATATATATATATATGGTCGTTCAAAAGTTTCTAAGGCTCCTCCCGAAAGAAGAATTATTGCTAAACATTTTGGTTGCGGTGACACACTACTACTTCTTACAAAGCAAGAACTCAACTGTGTTATATAATTGCGGAATGATCTTTTTATATTATCATTTTTCGTTGGTTATATCTTATCATTCGGTTTAGTTAGGCTTAGAACTATTCGGCTTAGTGCACGTGCTGGTTCACACATTGAGTGCCGGTGTTCACGCTCTCACGCGGAGGATGTAACAATCACAGATGTCATAATAAAAACCCCAGATGGGTATTGGGACTGGAATGTAAATGACGTCATACCCAGAAGCGATGGGCTGGGAATTTTGGTGATTTTTGAAAAAGCAGTTAGTTGAGAATCGGACCTAGGCGAGTCCAGTCGGGTTTTCAGGATGCGCCGCGCGTTTTTCTTGGGGGTCAGTGAGTTGATATTTGAAGCTGGACGAGGGGAGTCCAGTTGTGTGCTACACGATGTGCGCGCGTTTGTGGGGTCAGATAGAACGGTCAGCATAGTAAAAATTGTGTCTCTCTCTCCTCAATCCCTTCCACAATGTAACTAACGTCAAGCAGCACGAGCTGCTTGGGTTCGATGCAAGCAGTCTACTCCCTGACGTGATCCCAGAACGGACGAACTCGCTCGCAGTGGTAGAAAGAGTGCTCAGCCGTTTCATCTAAACGACTGCCGCAGCGAGCACAATCGGGCATGTCTGCCAGGCCCGCTCTGAACTTCAAGCCGAGAAGGGGTAACGCATTCCGTTCACGTCAACAGGTGAGCGAGAACTCGGGGTTGTTCAAGAAGCTCAACCCTGGCGCCTAATTCCAGTGGGAGCGGATCTCTTCTGCCGTCCAGCCGCGCCGCTCGTACTCCCGATACAGCTCCTTCCGGGGCCGAGAAAGGTCTCTGGACCCAGGAAGCTTACGAAGGGCGGTTCAGCACTCGCGGACAAACAGTGCTTCGCCCATCGGCCTACGCCGACCTTCAGCCTTTAGGTCTGACCTGAGGCGAGGAAAAGTCCGACTCGCCTTTCGTCTCCACACTGCGTTCCCTGTCAAGGATCGGCGTAGGTATGCAAGTCTTTCAGCAAGCCAGTGGTTCTCTATATCAGGCATACCCAGACCCCTGTCGCGCGTACGTTGAATGAAGACCTGTCTACGGACCATCGGCCTTCGGCCTCCCCAGAACAATCTGGAGAGGGGTTGTTGAAGCGCGAGCCGACGTGCCTTAGGCTGAGGAGGTACAGCCAATTGGTAAAGGATCAAGGGTTAGACGTACACGGCGCACGTCTCCGCCCAGCCCTTTAAGGACAACCTCGTTGGAGGTCGGGTCCAAACCGCACCCGAGGATGCAGATGGGTCCGTCACTCCAGCGGAAGGTCCCTGGAAGGGTATCGCTACCCCTTCAAACACTGAGCCGCAAACCTTCGCTTTTGTCAAAATTGACTTTGGCTCCTGCTATCCGCTCGTACTCGCCAACCGCCTTCTTCACTGTCTTTATATCCAGGCGGCGAGATACAAACTGTGATATCATCGCCGAACGCGGAAACCCTTGCCGTAACAGGGCAAGAAAAAGGGATACCGCGCAGGGCCGGATTTGTCCCCCACCCACCCTAAGCCTACGGAGCAGGGGCTCCAAAGCGTGGACATAAAGAGGAGACAGGGGGCAGCCCTGCCGGACCGAACGCTCGATCGCGAAAGCCCTCGAACGCCTTCTGTTCACCTGCACCACTGCCTGAGGGTTGTGGTACATTATACTAATCCTCCTGCGTAACTCCGGTTGGAATCCAGCAGTCTCCAAAACAGTCGCCAAAAACCGATGGTCAACCCTATCAAAAGCCTTGGACTGATCTAAACTGATCAGCGCGGCTTCCGTGCCGTCTTCTATCCCCTCTAAGACCTCGCAAATCAAGTGCAAATTGTCCTGGATCGATCTTCCTTTCACAGCGTAGGTCTGCTCGGGGCCGATCAGATCGCTAATTACAAGCTGTAAATGATTCGCTAAGACCCGGGCCAAAATTTTTAACTCTGTGTTAAGCAGAGTTATGGGCCTGTAATCATCTAAACCCTCCCAAACATACGCGCCACCTTTCTTCAGCAATGTGATCACGCCCTTGGTAACGCTACCAGGGATGGCTCCCAGAGCGAACCAATGGTTGAACATATCCGTCAGAATAGGCACAAACATGTGCGGCAGCCTCAAGTACATTTCGTAGGGTAAACCATTTAGTCCTGGCGACTTGTTGAGGCCGACCGGCTTCAACGCATTACGGACTTCGCATTCAGTAACCACACCCTCGCAACTAGCCGCTTCCGGGGGAAGTCGGCAAGATAGCTGCGAAACTCCTGAAGCGGGAGATCAGGACAGCGGGCAAAGCGATCACGAAAGTGCGCCCGAAAAGCATCACAGCGATTCGCTTGCAGCACGCGCCCATCCGGGGACTTGACGGTATCGATATACCGATCGGGAAACCTTCGCATTTTTTCCTCACGCGCAGTTGCGTTCGTTTTCACAGCTTCGTTGAGAACTCTTTTTAACCTAGATTTAACTACGTATCCCTTGTAGCGTTTCGCTACTCTCACGCTCAAGGTCCCCTCTAGCTAGGTCTACGGTTAGGGAGTCCCCCCAGCCACTGCCCGGGAAAGAGTATCTTTTATAGATTTCGCCTCCTTGGCCCTATCTAGGTTGATCTGTCGACCGTACTTGGTGGCGAAATCTCTAATCTTATGTTTAAGAGAAATCCACCACCTATTCCCGGTAACCGCTCCCAGTAACGCCCGCTTAATTAGGGATTTTAGCCGGTCCTGGAAGTCCAATATCTCCAGTAAGGAGGTATTGAACTTCCGGTTGCCGACCAGACAAAGTCTATTAGCAAACTGCAGACTGACCCTAACAAGTTTATGGTCAGTCAACGCAATCAAGTATAACGTGAGACAACTAACGAAATCGCTTTCCGCTCTTCTCACTAACACTCTGTCCAAGTAGGAACCTACTTTGGCAGTGGGGGAACTATCTAGCCACGTCCACATTTCCCGTCCTGAGTGACCCAGACGAAACCTGTCGACCAAGTTATGAGTCATAAGGCCGACAAGGCTGCTTTCACACCTTCCCAACCTTCTAGCTCCCCGCCCGACCTTATCTATCTTGTGATGAAGGATCGCATTCCAATCACCCATTAAGACTAGCCGCTTCGAATCTTCCAGGAACGGCGCTAACCGACGAATAAAGGAATCCTCTCTGCAACGATATTGGGCGCATAAACCACAACCAGCCGGAACTTGAAACTTTTAACGGCAACATCGGCCACAACCAGACAGCCCCCATCACCGGCAAAAACAACAACATCAGCATCAAGGCTGCGTCCAACTAGCAAAGAGACCCCAGCGCTACCGCGGCTACCGTATGCTGAGAAAACGTTAAAATCATTCTCCAGCACACGAGAGTCTTCAGCACAAATGAAGTGAGTCTCTTGCACTGCAGGAACTCTGAGGTTCGAGAGTCCACCAAGCAAGCGCGCACACTTGCTTGAATCCCTCAGTCCCATCACATTCAACGTGGCAAGGTTTAAAGCCATCAAACCCACTTACCTTACTCACTGTCGACTACGGACCGGAAATCCTCCGGGGTGAGGATGTTGACGGCTTGACGCAGGGAACCGGAGCTGAGTTCATTGGTAACTCGGCCGTCCCTGGAAATTCTCCCGACATCCATGGGGTACAGCAACTTTAGGGCCCTATAAAATGACGGGTGAACGTAAATCGGGACCCTGCCCGTACATTGGTGCAATATTTGATTGAGCGAGGGGTGCTCCAACCCCGTCCGACTGGCATCCTCAAGGAAACGCCATAGCTCCTTTGTACGGGTGCCAGCAGAACGAACAAAGGTGGTCACCATGGGTTCACCCCTGAACAAATACGGGTTGGTTACGTCCTTTCCTTTTATTTTTTTAAATTGATCAACGGGTTTAGTGTTTTTTTTCAGATGATGATCGAATGTAGTTGGGTCTAGTATGTCGGCGCAAAAGTAAAATCTGGTAAAAACTTGTCGAGTCTCGTTTGAGGCTGACTTGTTTCGTTTCCTTGTTGGTGATGGTGCTGGTTCTCTATTTTCCGAATGAGATCGGGAGAATATATTGGGGGTTGATACGAGGGATAGGGAAAGTAATCTTGGGGAAAAGGGGAGGGGTTCAGTGACTTGGGTTTGGGTATTTTCTTGTTGTTGTTGTTGTGGGGGAGGAATGAATTGAGCTGATTGCTGGGGTTGTGTTTTTGTTTTGCTTTTCTTTTCCTTGGGTTGTGGCTGAGAGGGTGATTTTGATTCAGATTTTTGTTGCTGGGATGGTTTTGGGGATGTTTTTTTATGATGTTTTTTCTCCCCTTCCTCTGCTAGTGATTTCTCGCCATCCCTTCTCTTTTTTAGATTATATGCTATGTCCATACTTTCCTGTTGTGCTTTTCCTTTTTTGTTGTTGTATTGTTGTTGCTGCTGCTGATGACTTTTCCTTTGTAGCAGTAGTAGTAACAATAGTAGCAATGGTGGCAGTTGGTTGTGTTGGTTTTGGATTCTGTGTCTTTACAGCGGACTTGTTTTTACCGCCCCGAATTACCTGGGTCCACCCTTCTTCTTTATAAGGGTTGTCCTTATTTTCAATTTTGGGGTCTTCTTCGAGTGAGAATGTAATTGCTGTTGTCGATGTCGATGATATCGGTTTAGTGGTTTTCTGAGGGCAGGTTCTGGAAAAGTACCCCAGCTGTTTGCAATTCCAGCATTGTTTTTTTTTTTTGCCCTCGACAACCATCATCATCGTTTGATTTTCGTATTCGATGGTATGTGGGATCGATTGGAACCCCGTTCTGTTTAGGCACATGGTGAAATAATGGTCACCGTGTGCCGTCCCATTTGTGGATTTCGCTTTTGCTACGTCTTGTACGTCTCCGTATTCTGTAAGGTATGCTGCTATAACGTCTCCGCTTAGTTGAATTGGGACGTTGCACACAGTGACTTTAATTCGTATATACCCCATGTATTCGGGCTGAAGCCGGAAGTGTTCTGATGTTACGTTATTACCGGCCAGCTTGACAACCAGTTCTTCTGATGGCAGTAGGACATCCCAAGTAGCAAAGCTACGTCTACAAAAATATTTGGCTGGGATCCCTGCTGCCCTTAGTAACTCCTCAAAAGTCTCTTTCCTAATACCGGCTAGTCTCCTTGTCTTGATGTCCATTATAATAAAAGACAGGGTTTTTGTTTCTACTTCTTTGATTAATTCAGGAATCGGCAAAATACGATTTCCCTGAAAATACTGGGCATACTCTAGC
Source organism: Sepioteuthis lessoniana (assembly GCA_963585895.1). Classification (NCBI taxonomy): domain Eukaryota; kingdom Metazoa; phylum Mollusca; class Cephalopoda; order Myopsida; family Loliginidae; genus Sepioteuthis; species Sepioteuthis lessoniana. The sequence continues at coordinate 6,453,524 of OY757934.1, forward strand.
ATAGTCCTCAGGGGACATTTTGTGAGTTTGTGCTGCCCAGGAAACCGGCATAAATGGTACTTTTGGGTGGGTTGAATTGGCCGAGATGATTGTGATAAATCTTCCGGCTTCGAGGTGGGGGTCCAAATCGTTAAACATGTCGTCTTGTGATTTTAAAAAAGTTGTTTGTGAGTTCGGCGACGGTTTCTCCATAGTTGCCTTTGAAAAGTAATCAGGAGAAAAAGTGTCCGAATTTTATGTTTATAAACAAATAGAGTACGAGCGAAACAAAAAATATCAAATGACAAAGTGAAAAATGGCTGTCGCTTTTTTTTTTAAATCTAAGTAAAGAAAATGAGTCGAGTTTGAGCCCCTCCTCAAAACCAAACAACAATAACAATTGTTTTAGCGTTCACGAACAAATACAATTCAACAATTACAATTACAGTAATAATAATAATGGTTTTCACTTACGCACTCCAAAAAAAAAAAAAAAAAAGAAAGAAAGACAAGTACACGAGTAACAGATCTCTGCTGCCGTATGCTCCTAATTAAAATATTACTACGGTAGTAATATAGTGCTGGAAGAGTCCATGATGCAGGTAAGTTTCGGTCTCACAACAATTAGTCCTTTACATATCTTTTAGAGACGAACTCTATTTTGATATAAATTTTTCTATGATCCACTTCTAAGTAAGAAAAAAATAATATCAACAAATAAATTGATTTATAAGAAATCTACTATAGAAAACATTTCTTACCTTGCTGTTATATGTGATATTACCCCCTGCAATCAGGCCACGCCGGGTTGCCTTTCTCTTACTCTACAATGTATAATCCATACGAAATTATGTGGGTACTCTCTACAATGTTAGGTGTGTAGTTTGTACTATAATACAACTGGAATTGCAATGTTTGGGTTCCTGAGTGCAAGTGTCAAATGCTTATCTACTAAGCATTAATAGCTTACAGTACCTGCTGTTACAAAGTGGTCACCCATCGAAGTATTGAACCAGCTTCTTGCTGCTTAACTTCAGTGAACTGACAAGAACCGATGCTTTTAGCATGACTAGACAACGCGTATCTTTGATTTGATCCCGGTTTATTTTGTTTAATGGCATATCAACTTGCGTTGGTTATTTAATGCTAAAGTCACCCTTGTAAAAGAACAAGTTTGGTTTGCTTTGGTTTGGTTATATGGCATGTCAACCACTGTAGGTTATTTATAGTCATATCCAGTGGCTCAGTCGGCTGGGGTTGCAGAATACATTTCAATGGCTCCAAGTATTGCTATGTATCACTAACAATTCTATTAAACATCAGACATTTATTTACACACAGTTAAATGATGAAACAGTTCTATTTCAAACAATTCAATTTTGCATGAGTCATTTTTTAGCACTCAGTTTAAATGTCAAACAGTTCTATTTGAGCCATAGATGCTACCACTCCGAGCTAGAGTGGACCGAGGTCGTGATGGTAATTAAGGGGTACTCAGCATTTCCCTTAGCTCCAGCATTACAGGAGCCTCACCATCCGATTGTTTTTGTCATATTTAGGACACTCTTACCCCTCTGCAAAGATGTAGACAGTGTATTCTACAATTCATGCCGGCTGGGCTATGTAGAAGAACAGTCCTAATACTGTTTAAATTATACCTGGGATGATAAGGGGGTTCATGTCTTTCCCAAAGCCATTAATACGAAAATGAATGTAACAACGGGACTGGAGATCGAACTCGCAATTTAGCCATTACACCACGATGACTTCACCCCCACCCTCTTAGACTCGGTACAAGGCTGCAAGTCAGGATTGAATTCACTATTCAGGTGTAATGGAGTAATTTACTAAACTTTGCTTAGTTTGGTACAATGCCAAAAATATGAGGCAACTTGTGCAAATCGAACTCATTAACAATCGACTACCAAGCCTGACTCGTTAACCAATACACTACACAAAGAGTCCTTGTTTATTTCTATTCTTTTTATATGGTTTTAATTACTTAGCTTTGTTTAGTCTGATTAATTGATGCATCTATTTTAACGGCATATCAATCGGTCTGGGATTATCTTATACCAAGATGTTAGGGAATACAAATAATATTTAAGCAGATCTATTTGACCCAAATATTGGGACCCTAAAAGGGAGTGTCACTCTGAGTCATAGTCGACCTGGGAGTAATGGCAATGAAAGAATATTCCATACTTCTTCGTTTTCCGGAACTGGAGCCTCATTATCAGATGAAGTTAAGGGTCATATCCAAAAAATCCCTTTTTTCCACTGAATTCTGAGTGACAGCAAGTCTCGTCAGATCTCCGGACTTTCTCTGTATCCTAACAGATCTAAACACTGCTGTGATCTGAATGGTTTCGATTCTTCCTCTAATTTATAATTCCTCCATTTTCTTTTCCATCACCGACATAGGAGCCGCTAGTGGCAATGATAAACTTGTGTATAGCTGTAAATAACTAAATAATGATGGTAAGTAAATCTATTTCGTCGTCTCTTGAAGTAAATTAGTAAAATATTGACATCTTCATGTACCTAGAAGTGACTAATGATTTACATTGGTATCGGTTCATGTACAAACAGGAATGAAGGTGTATCTACTTTCTCTTAGGCAAGTCAACGTATCTCAGTGACAGATTCCTTTAGCCCAATTCGGTTTTTGGAATAAGTTCCTTTCATGCACGCAAGATCACGTCACTTGAGACATACAAACTTATATCAGTGGGAAAGCTTCCGTGTTAACACCACAGGAAGTTAAATTCATCGATGTCTGTGATTACAGAAACCGTATATACAGGTGTAAAAGTCGAATTTTGAGGACTTAATATTTTGTACCACAAAATGGTCTCAACCTATACACTAATAACCTTTACATTAATATATATATATATATATATATATATATATATATATATATTGAGTGTTCGCCAATGGCCATGTCGTCATACCAAAGACTCAAAAAATGCTTCTTGATCCCTCCTTGCTGAACACTCAACACTATAAATTACGGATCAAAGGAAAGTTGAGCCATCTTGTTAAAGGTGTAGCGCCACCCACACCTTGGTGTAGTAGCTATTGAAAAGAAAACTTTCGGATCGCCCTCGATTACGGTCGGCCAACAACAAGACTCCGTTGATTGGGTCCTGGATCCCGGTGAATGTCTTAGCCAGTTTATTTGGGCAACTGGCTGTTGCCCGTCTAGCAGGTCTCTCCTCTTCATAATACTGATGGTTTTGCCACTCAATTGTGGCAAGTTATCCTGCCACGCTTGAATTCAGAGTTTTCCTTTTTCAAGACCAGATGCCCTACTATTTGCTTAGTGCACCCTACTATTTACCCATATCAAGAATATTAGGGGTTAGTGGAATGCAAACAGCCTCGTTCAGAATTGGAAACCAACTCGATAAGTCGATTTCCGCTATACAACAAGGCACCTCCTTAAATATTTCTCAACGAATCATTTAAAAGAAAAAAACAACTTCTATTGACTAAGTTTAGCGTAAGACTACAAATATAGCGTACTCAGTGAGAATCAAACTCTTTATATAAGTAATGAGACTAACTTACAAACCATTGTTCCAGTTAGCTGCATTCGCTTATGTGATTTACAGTTTCATCTCTTTCTCAATATATAGGATATTATTATTTCTCTTCTTGAAAGTTTTTCATACCAGTTTTAACTGGTTATTTTTCACTGAATTCAAAATGACAGTAAGTCTTCACAGGTCTCCAGGACTCTTCTACGTATTCTAGTTGATCTCAAAAGTGGTGTTTGGATTGTTTCCATTCTTCCTTTGATCTTCAATTCCTCCAGTCTTCTTTTCAAACCCATAGGGAGTATTTCAAGGGTACAAGCTACAATTGGTATTACTGTAACAGTGTAAAAGGAGTAGAAAAAATCGAGACAAGCAAAGAGACAGAGAGAAAGGCTATAAGGGAGGAACGAATGGAAAAGTCTACACCGGGATAGTAGCGGACACCCAGGTTTAAAATAGAAACGTATCAGCAGTAAATCAGCGACGGGTTCTGATTTGCTGGAAGAAACTCCAACGGAAAAACCGTTAGAGGAGTGGATGTGGGATATAAAAGAGGAAAAGGGACAGTTGGGTGAGAGACACAACGATGTGAAGACGGCAGTTGGACACCAGTCGCAACGATGTAAAGGTGACAGTTGAACATCAGCCACGACGACGTGAAGCCAACGAACAAATACATGCGAGAACAACAGAAAACGAAAAAGTTGATTTTATACGCCTTTTCTCTTTTCTTGACGGCTACTAAGACGTGTAGTAGCGAATAAACTTTTGTTTTAGCGAATCAAGATGGTGTTTTGGTGTATTCGTTATTTCTTCTTCTTTTCATCACGGTGGAGTTTACAACAGGGGCTGACTGACAGTTAAGGCGTATCGCTACTCTCACAGACCAGTTAGGACCATTGTGGTACAAATGTCTATAAGGGGTCGTACAAACGTCTATAAGGGGTCGTACAAACGTCTTTTTGAGCACCGGGGCGTTACAACCTTCTATTTGTACCGTGTAATGTTACAACCTTTATGTTCCATATTTCTTTTAGCTCTCAGGAAAAATCTAAGAGTTTGTTTATCTTTTCGCCTTCATTTTATGGTCGACTGGAGTATTAAAATCGACCAGATGACAAGTTCTTTTTTTCTTGTGAATTAAAATTAGGTCTGGTCTTCGAGGCGGAAATTTGTGATCAGTTTATACCACAAAAACTCAGAGAAGTTTTGGAGACTCATTTTCCATGACATATTTCTGTTGCTCAGTCGGCTGCTGCTGCAGAATACACCAACTCCTGGATATGACACTAAACGATCTGCTGGTGAGGTTCTAGTAATACTGGAGATTTGGACACGGAGTACCCCTTCATTGAAATTGCTCCCAGGTCCACTCTGGCACTGAGTGGTAACACCTGATAGGGTCCTTTCTATGGGTCAAATAGAAATAAACTGTGTATTTATGCTAAACTGAACTGTTTATATGTATCAAAATGGAGTTGGCATTAACAAGCTACAATGATTGATACGCCATAAAACCAAACCAAAGAAAAAGAAAGAAAGATATATTTCTGGTTTGTGCATATAATATTTGTCAGTATGGTCAAGTTTTAATCTCTTGCACAATTCAGAGTGGATCACCTTTCCTACCCAGTCGTATCCAGTCTTATATTCCTTTTGTGCCGGTTTCCTGCAATCGCTTATTATATGATTAAACGTTTCATCTCTATCATCACAAAACATACCCTCGCTATTATCAATTTCCACTTCGATACAATTGGTTATTATAACATTATTATGACATTATTTTGTGCTAACATTAACAGAGATTCAGTTTCTCTCTTCGAGTTTCCTTTTCATAGCCATGTCCAGGTAATTTCGCGTGCAATTACCCGAGTTTGTTGCTTGAAGTATCTGTACAGTTGTTTTTCAACCTATTTTTGTTTTCTCGATTTTATGATTTTTCAGTTTGTCCTTAAGTTATTTCTGTTGAAACTATTGTTACAAGCTGCTGTTGATAGTCTTTCTTTGCTCTTTTTTGTATATTCCTCGTGTCCATGAATTGTTGAATTTATGCAATCTTCGATGCGGATGAGTCGACTTTCTCCTTCCTTTCTTGACTGATAGAGTCCAAAATTTAACGCAATATCTTTACACAAAACGTCGGCTCGGCCGGTAGAATACTTTCTGCGGAGGGTAATATCCCTTCCAACAATTGTCTTGGATGTGATACTAAACCAACTGGTGTCGAGGCTCCAGTTCTAAGGTTTGGGCGGATCTGGAGTACCTCGTCATTAATCCCAGGTCCACTCTAACCCTGAGTGGTGGTATTTTTTTTGGGGGGATCAAATAGAATTATCCAATCATTTACTTTACCTGAAACTACTTTACAATGTGCAAACAAATGAATAATATCGAATTGAATAATTAGTATTACGTAGCAAAACTTGAAATCATTTAACTGTGTGCAAACAAATGAGCTCTCGCTGGTTTAGAAGTGTTATCCAGAAACTTCGTTTACAAATCATATACATATAATATATATGTATCAAGAGCATTTGGCATTAAATAACCTAAAATGGCTGATATGCCATAAAACCAAACCAAACCAAATCATATATATTTAATATATATGTCCAAAGAGAATTTGGCACTAAATAATCTACATTGGTTGTTTAACCATGAAACCAAACCAAACCTAATGATATATATATTTAATGTATATATATAAAGAGGATTTGGCATCAAATAACCCACAAGCGTTGATATGTTATAAAACCCAACCAACGAAACCAACCCAACCAAAATATTTGCTCTTTCTCTTTCTACGTATAAAAGGCTGAATAATAATGTAAATTTGCCTTTCTATTAAAATTATGTTGGTAAATACTGAATAAATCAAGCCAAAAACATTTAGGTATACCCTTATTTTACAAATTAAATAAAAAGGTCTTTTTGTAGCGCTTAGTCTAACGTTGACGTCCATTAATTTCTATTCTGTGATAATACAGGGTGTCTAAATATACAAGGGACCCGTATAGCTACTACTAATAATGCGTTCTTTTTTGTTTTTGATTTGAAAATAGTATACTGCAACGACTATTAATCCTCTATCACAATGCCTTGGACAAGAGAGGAAAAATATTTCACTTATTTGGTGACAAAATCACTCAAAACTGTCTCAAAATAGATGCAAGCCATTAATACAATAATGATTTATTACTGAGACAAGAAACTCAAACAATTTTACATGTCATGGAAGCTGATATGATAAGAATCTAAAAGAAATATTGTTTTGATGTTTCTTGCTCAAATAATTTTTTTTACCGGATATGTTCCAAATAACCATAATTGCGCTTGTCTCAGTAATAACTCATAATCATATTAATGGGTTGCATCTATTTTGAGACACTCTGTACATCCTATTTTATTGAAGTTTATTTTATCTCTTTCTGTTTAAATAAAACGTTGTTAACACAACAAGAGTGCAAAAAGAAAAAAGAAATAACACAACAAGAGTGCAAAAAGAAAAAAAGAAATAACACAACAAGAGTGCAAAAAGAAAAAAGAAATAACCTATATTCTACCGAGAGATCGAAAACGATTGTGGAGGTTTATGAGTTATTTCGAGTTTTGCGATATCACTTTCTCTCGTAAAGCCGTTGTTAGGAAGAACTAGGATTCTCTGTGGCTAAAAAGGGTGTGCGTTTCAGTCTTTTTATTATTTTCGATGTGTAATATTCTTCTTTATAAAAATAATAACAGAACTGTCATAAAAGGCAGTTGGAATTAAGACGAACACCATCAAGCAAACAGAGGTAAAAACTAATGTAAGAAAAGAGTACTTTAAAAGAACTAGGAAACTCGCAACTAAACTTTGGAGCAGAAATCCGATTAAAAGAATAATACCTGAGCCCAATCATGGCGTCGTAAATAAAATAACGTAAGGTGCATATGCACAATTCATTAAAGCAAAAGGCAGTTCATAGTTTCATTAAATATTAAGTTAATGACAATGTTCACAAGACTTTCGCAAAATGTTTCTAAAATCGTAAAGATGTTTTTAATGTGTGCTTTCAAACATTTAATAAGAGATGAGCTCAGAAAGATGAAACAATTATTATTTTAGTATATATATATATATATATATATATTAAACATAGTTCAAAACGTTCTAAGCCTTACCTAAATTTATCATACACCTCCCACCTTTTTATGGGCTTCACCTGCGCAGAAATTTAAACAAATCTGAATTAGTTTTTTCTAGTTTTATGTGAAGTGATTGTGTGTTGGCGCTACAAAAACCTTCCGATATAGTTTTTTTCTTGAGCCTTAGAACTTTTTAAAACTACCTTTGTATATATATATATATATATATATATATATATATATATATATATATTGTGGGGGTTTGATAAATCAATAAAGTTTGAATAAAAAAATGAAATAAACAATAGAATACGAAACAGAAATATCCCACAATTCCAGGAAAAATGGCAGTCTGGTCAAAATATTACCTTCCAAGAACCGGAAAAATAACGGAAATATTAAAATGAGATTTCTATGATAGTTTTGATACCACTGAAGAAAAGTAGCTATACGAGGTGCATACGATAAGTTTCCAGACTTTTTTCGTATGGGCACTTTTATTGATAGTACACACATGAAACTATTGTCCCCTTCTAAGTAATCTCCTCCGGCTGCAATGCACTTGTTGTACCGTTTCCAACAACTCTGGAAGGCCCCATGGAAGTCCTCACGTGTGAGCGTGTCAATGACCTTCGTCACAGCCTCTTTCATCTCCACAATTGTCTCATAATGACAGTCTCTGAGCTTAGGGAATAACTAAAAGTCACAGGGAGCTAGGTCTGGACTATAGGGACGGTCAAATAGTCTATGACAAAAATGGAGTAGTGGACTGATGCATTGTCCTGGTGAAAATGCAACTGACCCGATTCGAAGAGTGCTGGACTCTTCCGACGGAATCTCTTCCTAAACTCCCTTAAAACGTTAACATAGTAACACTAACCTCAACCCTAACTCTTTGGCCAATCAACTCTGGTGTATTGACTTCCTTACTCCTCCCACACCTCTTATCACAGACTCTATGCCTTACTTGAATCTCTTATGCCACTCAAAAACTGATTCTCGATTAATGCAAGTTAGTCAAAAAGAAGTCTGAAGCATTCCATACGTTTCTGTGACATTTTTTCCAAGTTTAAAACAGAATTTTATTGCATATCGTTCTTCTAAAGTGTCAGATGGCATTTTTGAAATTCAACAGCTGTGACAATCAGGCTTAAGTAGGGTATATTTCAATTCCTGCTGTAGCTGTTCATTTGAACCCGAAATCATAAAAATTAGTCAGTCATCTCATAATATGTAAAGCAATAAGATACTGAATTTTCAAGAGTCTCGACAAATTTAAATGCCCATACGAAAAAAGTCTGGAAACTTATCGTATGCACCTCGTAGATACCAATAATCGTGCCGTGTATAGAGTAGACCTCGGAGCATGCAGTCCTTTTTTTTTTTATGTTATTTGGAACTCCTCAAGCATTTGTCATCATCATCATCATGTCGCGCCGTCTGCGCGGATATCCCTGACCGTCTCTCGCCATTTCTCCCTATCACTCATCGCCTCCGGCAGGTCTTCAGGATTACAACCCGTGTCCTCACATAGCTGCTGTATGTAAGTTCGTGCTGGTCGTCCCACACTTGCACATCCATGAGTGGGGGTCCACAGGAGTACATCGCTTATGAGCTCGTCCTTGCTTCTCCAGCAGTGTCCCGCGTGTCTGGTTCGTCGAACTTGTATAGTTTTTGTGATGGGGGGCAAGTGTCCGTATAGTTGGAGTCTCGTGGGGTGTTGTCGCCAGGACTTGTTTAATATTGCTCTCAACATTCTTGTGTAATTTCCGTCCAGCCTCCTCTCCAGCCGCTTCGTAAGCGTCCATGTGGTGCATCCATATAGCAGTATCGACACAACCGCTGCCTGGAAGAAACTGCGTTTCATTTTATCTGTTAGGTCCGACTTCCATATGATCGAGAGCCTATCGATAGCTGTCCATGCCTTCGTCAGTCGTGTGTCGATGTCCTCGGTTGATGAGACGCTGCTTCCTAGGTAGGTGAATTTGTCGACTAGTTTCAGAGAGGCTCCGTCTAGTGTGGCAATGTTGCCTGTTTGCCTGTTTGGTTGTAACACATATATTCGGTTTTGTTTGCATTGACATGTAGGCCAATGCCAGCTGCAGCTCGTTCCAGACTATGTAGTAGTGTCTCTGCTTGATTAGGCGTATTCGCTAGTAACGCCAAGTCATCAGCGTAGTCGGCGTCCGTGATTGTTTTTGCGGGGTACCTTTTGCTTCTTCTCTTAGTCAGCTCAAAGCCATTTTCTCTGATTTTGTCGATCGAAGTCCTAAGCACATAGTCTAGACAGATGATAAAGAGGTACGGGGCTAGTGTGTCTCCTTGTAGTACTCCTGCAACAATGTCGAAGTATTCCGTGTCTCCATCTGGTGAACGTACTTTTACTTTGGTGTTTCCGCGTTCGGGCAAAAAACTTACAGGCGACATTACTATTTGTCGACTTTACCAAGGCCTTCGATTCCATACACAGAGGGAAGATGGAGCAAATCCTACTAGCTTACGGCCTACCAAAAGAAACCGTAGCAGCGATAATGATTCTCTACGGAAAGCATTTGTAAATGTACATATTGATGACTAATTTTTTTATTCTGAGATTAAGAAGAATTTTTAAAAAATAGATAAATGCAAAAGTAAAAGTTTTCCAGGAAGCCTCTGACAGGAAGCGATATCAGCAAATGCCTAAAAAGAGGGGCTTTCTGGCACCAAAGAGAAACTGGACCCCAGAAGCCTTTACCACCTCGGCTTGGACGGACGAACTTTTTTCTCTCGGTTGCTTGTAGGGAGTTGCAGACAAAAGAAAGAAATATTGCAAACTTAATGACGCGAAGAAAAATTGTATATCATTTTTAACTGTAACTTTCACCAATCTTTTTTGATAACATGTTACCATCTTGACAAAAACATCTGTAATCATATGTCGAAACAATCTCTAACTTTCTGACACGCATGTATAATAGTTATCTTCTTCTTAACTTTATTAAAAAAATATCAACTTTAAAATAGTGTAGCTTGGGTCCTAATACTTTCCTTCCACTTTCACCATCATGGGTTTCTTCCTTTTTCTCTTAAGTCATGATCGAAATAAAAGCACGGTAAAAATAACTAGTATACATGCGTGTTGGTAAGTTAGTAGTCGTTTGAACTTAGTGTTTATATTGTAAATAAGACCTCCACTTTTAAAATCGATAATAGCAATAAAATCGATATATTTTAAACTGGCAAATAACAGATGTATAAGTAGGTTTTTCTCTATGATCAGTAAAAGAATATTTAAAAAAAAAGTCTTTCTGGATGTTTTTATGACCTGACTCATATAGTTTAGATTTTTAAAGATTTATTCTGTAGTTTCAGAATTAGATTCAGGTTGTGATTTCGTCAAGGCAGATATAATACATCTTTTTCCCCCTGGAGATATCTTGGGACTAATCAAGAAATATGTGTAGAGTCACAAATAGAATTATCTGATCCTGATAAATATATAATCTATGTATATGTCAAAGGTCAACTATGTGTCACGTGACAGCTTCGTGTTGAGTTGGGAGAGAAGAAGTAAAATCAGTGCGAATGGGCATACTTTTCCTTGTGCAACTTACGACAAGCTTTTCTCTTGAAGATACTCAAGCACTTGTTCCTTCTATGGTCGACATAATCAAAAGAAACTAACACCGCGGCAATGTATGTATGAGTTGGTTTCTTTATTTCGTGGCATAACAACCTTTATAGGTTATTTAATGTCAAAACCATCCTTGTAGAGCAGAAGTGGTATTATTTAACTCAAAGCTAGAAAGATAAGGGTGTCCCTACCTTTCTCAAGGGTATTTGTCTGAAAGTGAACGCATTAGCGCTACTGGAGTTCGAACTCGCTTACTACAATGTCACAGTCCAGCACGTTAGCCACCACGGCGTAGGAACTCCTCAGATGTATGTATTAACCAACCCCTCCGAACGGGCAGGTTGTGACACAAGGAGAATTTTTTTAAGCAGAGTTTAACAGGTTTGAATTCAGGGTTTCCCTTCTCCTTGACTTTTTGCTAAAGAATTCAGTCTGCCCTATTATTTACCCATAGCTGGAGAGAGAATAATTAGATTCATACTTTTCCCAAGGGTATAAGCGTATGTGAAATGTAATCAGCCTTGTCCAGGTTTGAACTCGTGTCGCTGTGTCCATTTCCTACAACGATAGCTATGAGCCCCTCCCTCAAATGAATGTATTTATGTATATATAAGAGGTGTGTTCCCAAATGTATCGTAAATGAAACTGTATTTACCAAGACGATGAAATGATTAATGAAGAAAACGTTGATTTTCTTTAAGATAGTCACTTTGGCAAAACTCACTAGAATCAAATAAAATCAATAAAATAAAATCGAATAAACATATTTGTAAGAAGAAGACTTATATTTTGATTACTATATTTTTAGTGTTGACTGATTTTAACGGTATTTCAACCCATCTAGCGTTATTTTATGCCTAGACGTTAAGGAATGGCGTTTGTGGTGTTTTTTCTAGGGATTTTTGGACACACTTCTATCGAATACGAGTAATTTTTAGACAGATCTATTTTACCCCTTGATGGGACCCAAACAGATTTATTTAATCCATAGATCGGACCCTAACAAATCTATTTAACTTCTAAATGGGACCCTGACAGATCTATTTGACCATAGATGGGACCCTGACAGAACTATTTTAACAATAGATAGGTCTCTAACAGATCTATTGGATCCCTAAATGGAACCCTGGCAGATCGATTTGATCAGAGATGGGGCCTTAACAGATCTATTTAACCCACAGATGGGACCTTAACAGCTACTATCACTCAGGGTCCGAGTGGACCTGGGAGTAATGTCAATGAAGGGTTCTTTACACTCTCAAGCTCTTCAGAACTTGAGCCTCACCATCACATGCATTTAAGTGTCATATTCTCGACACCCCATTTTTGTGTGGAAGCTTACACCTCTGCAGGTTATAGTCAGTATATTCTATACCCCGCTGACGAGATGGGCGATATTTGAGTTAGTTTTAAGCTGTAGAGTTTAGTAATAAATAGTATATAATATTATCGTTTTGATTGTATGACGTTTTGCTGAAAAGAATTAAACCCTGTTTTTGGTTTAGAGCAAAATTAACTTTGGGAACTGAACTTTTTCAAATTAACTTTGTATAAAAATTATTCAGGAGTTTACTTATTTATGAGTAACATTATATATATATATATATATATATATAAAATGTTTACTTTAAACATAATTTTTGTGCGTGCACAAATCACTCAAAGTTATTTTGAGTGATGTGAATGGATTTTGGCGGAGAAATTCCTCGAGTGAATATCTTTGAATATCTTTTCTCTCTCCGCGACTGGTCAGTGAGGGCGGCGCTTCTAACTAAACAAATCGGTTTCAGGTTGCTTATTCGCTGTCATAAACACAGCGAATATCAATCCACATAAAGAAATGCAGATTTATTCCCTCTGTTTTTGCTTCAATTGGCAACGAACAGTAAAAGTATTTTCACTGACTGCATTTCCCATTGATTGACTGTCTCCCCACCCTCGCCATCATCATCGCCATTCTTGGACCTTTCTTAGTATTGATGTTTACTAAGTGTTGTTTCGTACCGTACAAAGACTAATAAGGTAGCAATATTGTGCTCGGCCAAGACAAAATAGGTCGACTTTCCCGCTTTAAACATCAGAAAAAACAATGGCTTTCATTTAGGTTTGAACGGCTTCTGTGTTTAACCTTCGTGGGTTATTTAAGGACAAAATCATACTTGTAGAAGAACAGTAGTGGTACAGGGCAGGGGCGGATAAGGGAGGATAAGGGAATTTCATACCTTTCTCAAAGCTATTAGTCCGAAAGTGAATGTAATAATGTGAATGGTGTTCATGATTATAGCTGCTGTTTCCCGACAACTATTTGTTCCGGTCCGTTGACCTATGAGGTTCCTCCGCCCAGCATCTGATAAAGCGCGCCGTTAATCCGCTTTTGGCTTCATCTGCCTTGTTTCACATTCACTATGCTGCATCCCATAATTTTCAATGCTACCCGTTTTTACGACTCGTCTAACAATGTCTTCCTGCAGAATTTGATATCCAGTGATAGACCGGAGAAAGATAATAGAATGATTATGGAGACTGCATGATTAATTGTCACGGAGTTAGACCTCTTGGGTTTGATCGTAATTCTTAATATCGCGGAGTTATTTATCTCTGGTACTAGTAGGATTTTGTCGATGTGAGTCTTCTTTCTCAAAAAAGAAAAAAATCAAGAAAAAACAAACGAAGCGCAAGTAAAATGAATAAGACCTGCCGGAAGCAGGGAAATTCTTTCCTTATCTATTTTGTCTTTAATGGCATATCAATCTTCGTGGGGTATTTAATGCCAAAGCCATCCTTGTAGAAGAACAGTAGTGGCGTTATTTAATTCATAACTGTGAGATAAGGGGGTTCATGCCTTTCCTAAAACTATTATTTCTAAAGTGAACGTATAAGTGTGACTGGATTTTGAACTCGCTTCCTACGTTGTCGCAGCCAAGGACGTTAGCCTCTACACTACTGGGACTTACTCACAAAATTCTCCATATCCCTCATACATGGACACGCAAGTGTTGGCCGCCCAGCAAAGACTTGCATTCATTATTTTTATACGGACACTCGATGCCGTCAAGAGGACCTCCCAAACGTGATGGATGATTGGAACAGATGTCGAGAGAGAGAGAGAGAGAGAGAGAGAGAGAGAGAGAGAGAGAGAGAGTGTGTGTGTGTGTGTGTCAAGGAAATCTGTGGTATTAACGCGACTTGGTAATATATATATATATATATATATATATATATTGGTGTTCGCCACTAGTTCGGGAGACCTGGGTTCAATCCCATGTTGAGTCATACCAAAAACTCAGAAAATGCTAAATGATGACACCTTGCTTAACACGCAGCGTTATAAGGGTAAGTGGAGCAATCTAGGAAAAGAAATAACGCCCTCAGCACCTCGGTGTAGAAGCTATTGAAAAGGAGCCTTCGGGTTGCCCTCGATTATGGTCGGCCAACTTATATGTATATATATGAATAGGTCCTCAAATAATTCTGAATTTGGTATCAAGTTTTGTATTATTTCATTTACTTATGTTCTACACGTGTTTTTGACTTTACGCCCTCTTCAGGTAATATTTAGATAGCTTAGGGTAATTTTGGTCGCTGTTTTTATTGTAAAGATTGTTTTGATAGGGATGTGATCCTTTTTAAATCCAGGATTTGTGTCCGTGAATATCCTATTGGAGTTAATTATCCGTGAAGACCTCTGGTCTTTTCAGATGTTTTTTTGCATATGTAAAAGCATATATATATATACATTCAAGAATGAATTCTATGTATGTGTGTGTGTGTGTATGAGAGAGAGAGAGAGAGATTGTGAGGAAGAGAGAGAGAGAGTGTGTGTGTGTGTGTGTGTGAATTTGCATACATGCACATACGCCTATGTACACACACCCATATGCCCATATATTTTCATGGTTGTTTACCCTCCCCCTCTCTCTCTTTCTTCGTATACCCACGTTTATACGAATGTACACCTACGTAAACATATACCCTTTTTTCAATGAATTGGGCTACGTTTAATGTGTCTAAGAAGGCATTTGACTCCACACATAGAAACTTTTTAAGCTATTCTCCGTGTGTAAGTGTATGGAGGAGAGTTAGGGTCAGTTTAATGTTTCTCTAAACATATCAATGATTTTTTCTTTTATTTGGAGTAACGAGTAGTCATCAGTCAGGTATATTGGCATTATTTGAAAGTCTCCTTTGCTGGATGCATAAAGTTGTTTCTATTACGTAACGTTCTCTATTTATACGTTGATAGATTCATTACTTTAGGGTTTATGTAGCTGGTTTTGTTTGATGTTAGTTAGACTGGTCTTCTTTTTTTTTTTTTTTGGCCTGTGTTGCCTAAAAAGGGTTTCTTATATATATATATATATATATATATATATATACTTTAAGATAACAACTGCAGTGAAGATTTTAAAACTGTATTGAATTTTTCCGAAATGAAACGGCTAATATGGCGAATTTGATCCTAGCTCGTAAGTATTTTTGATTCTTAAATCGATTAGATCCTAATTTGATCATCTTAACTTGTATCTTTAAACATTGAAAGTGTCTTAATCAATCGATAGATGATTTCTAATTTGCATATAAATGTAAACATTGTGACCTTTTAATAGTTCGTACATTTGTAAAAAAATATTCATTTAATCTAATTAATGGTAATTAGCACTTTAATGTCGCAGATCAGTTACTAAGGAATTTGATCCTAAAGAGTGACTCAACTTTGCGATTTTGTGCGAATACAAAGCCATGTTAATTATTAAGGTTTGGTTTGGTTTTATATCAACCATTGAAGTTTATGTAATGCCAAATCCATTTTTATACATATAAACAATTACATTTCAAACAATTCAGTTTAGTATAAGTATAGTTATTTTGTTTACTCTCAGTTAAACGTCATAACAGTTCTATTTCAAACAATTCAGTTTAGCATACAAAAACAGTTCCATTTCAAATAATTCAGTTTAGCATAAGTTCGTAGTTTAAATTTCAAAAATAGTTCTATTTCAAAAAATTCTGTTTAGCATAACTACACAGTTTAGTTCTATTTGACCCAGAGATAGTACCCTATCCTATACCACTCCGGGCCAGAGAGGACCGAGGGGCGATGGCAAAAAAGCGGTACTTCATTTTCCCCAAAGCTCCCGCATTACTGGAAACTCACCATCAGATTGTTTTGAGTCATATCCGGGACACTATTTGGTGTGTGTGGAGGGGTCTAACCCCTCTGCAGGGAAGCAATCAGTGTATTCTACAGCCCCCGCCGACTGGGCAATTTCTTAAGATATGATCGCCTGAAAAGTATATAACGACGGAAGATTTCGACTTCGGGTAGAGGAAAGAAGAAAAAGGCCGGCGAAGAGTGACTAGACGTTACACTGCCTTGGGCGTTGGCCTTGGGCTAGACGGCCCAGAGTTGAGAGTAAGAGAAAAGTCTAAAGTGTGCATGACTCCCAAAGTCGAAAGGGGATATGCCCCCAGAAGAAAAGAGGAGAGCCTAACGAAGGCTTCTGTAGTTGAATTGACCCGTACCAGTCTCGTGAAAGAAGCACGAAGAAGAAATGATGATTAAATATTTTAAGCCGGCCCTGTATCAGACTCTCAAAAGAAGAGAGATAATTAAATGATTTTAATCGGCCCTGTGTCAGCCTCGTGAAAGCAAAGCGAATAAGAAAGGTTCCCTGATGATATCATATCTCTCTCTGGTATAAATCTTGACGGTTACTGTCCCTCTCCTCACGCAACCAAGTTGATTATTTCGTTATAAAGAAAAAGAAGAGATTATATTTTCATACATGTTATTGTTTTTCCTTCTGTCGATGTATAACACAAACAGTTCGTATAGCCCCCCCCACATATATATATATGCGTGTGTGTGTGTATGTGTGTGTTTGTGTGTGCAAACATACATTTAGTTGCCTGTGGTGTAATGGTTACCGTCATCGGAAATGGACACGGTGATCCGAGTTCAAACTGTGGACGAGGCTGATTGCATTTCACATAGCATTAATACTCTTGGGAAGGTATGAATCCAATTATTCTCCCTCCAGTTATGGGTAAATAGTAGGGCAGAATCGGTTCTTTAATAGTTGTATATCCACCGGTCTAGGAGAAGGATAACTTTGAATTCGAATATGTTAAACTACGCTTAAATATTAACCCTGTGTCGTATCCTGCTCATCCGTAAGGGTTTGGTATATATATATATATATATATATATATATATATATATATATATATATATATATATATATAATTTTTACCTGAATCGATTGTTGGTAATTATATTTTTAAACGATTTTGAACTCATTTGTTTAACACAGTTAAATAGTTTCATATATTGCTACTTACTGTTTGCACACAGTCAAACGATTTCAAGTATTGCTAACAACAAAAGTTCTATTTGCACGCAGTTAAACGGTTTTAAGTATTACTATTTAACATTAGTAATTCTATTTATCTAGTTTTGCTATCTAATTTAATACCAATAATTTGTTAGCACACCGTTAAATGGTTTCAAGTATTGTTACCTAACGCTAATAGTTCTATTTGCATACTGTTGTGATGTGAAAGGTTAGCACTGATTAGTGGCTAATCAAGCTTCCCTCAAAGTTGTTCTTAATGAGAGATTTATATAGGCTCTTTCATGCACTTATACAAATTAGGCAGATTAATTTGCCAGTTTCACCACATCTTCCGGAAACCTATAGGTTTTATGCCCCTTGTAGGTTTTTTACTTCTAGTGATTGTTTCATTTTCGGGATTACTTTGCTCTCCTTGTCTCTCTCCCGTATTTATTTCTCTAGGAGATCTTTATCTGTCCCGCACTAAGCTCTAATCAGGGTTGTCTTCTAGCATTATTTGATCTTCATCCGAGTTTTCAAACTCATTCTTGCCCACCTGATCATCCATTATTTTGTCTTCTGACGTTTCATTCTGTAATGGTTGTTCTAATAAATCATTAACGGAAGGAATCGTAGAGATATCTTCATCATGTTGCTCTTTAAATTTGCCCTGGGGCCTTATTTAACCTGCATGGGCTAATATACTGCTCCCGTTTTCTCTATTTATTATAGCTGTATTGCGGCCTTTTTGCATGATAAATTCTGCCATTTCTGAATTTGATTCTTGACACTTTTTGTACCACATATTTTCATTTGTGGAATACGACATTTTTAGCTGAGCTCTAATTTGCCTTCCCATAAAAAGGTGATGGGCTTTCTAGTCTTCCAGCGTGTGGTATGGTGCGATAGCTCAAAAGCAGCCTTGGTCGAAAAACTATTTTTTACTTTTTGCTGACAAGATGCTTTCAGTCCCATTTTTACGGTCTGCACCATTCTTTCCGCTAACCCATTCGATTGAGGGTGATATGGAGGTGTCTTATAGGGTTTACATCCTATTTTTTCAACCATAAACTAAGATCTTCATCATGAAATTCTGGTGAATTCTTGCATTCCAGGATTTTTGGTATGCCGTTTCTGGAAAATATGGCCCTTAGAATCTGTTTTATTGTAGAACTTTTCTTGTCTGGCAATCGGATTACTTTAGGCCAGCCAGAAAAAGTGTTTACTAGGATTAATAAGAGTCTCACTTCAGTAATGAATGCATGACCCATATGCACATGACTCCAGGGCTCCACTTGTCTGGTCCATGTAGTCTGTGTAAAATCTCTTAATTCTTGACATATTTTGCATCTTTTTATATATTCTTTGTCGAAGAATATATAAAAAGATGCAAAATATGTCGTGAATATCCCGGCCACCATGCTTCTGATTTTATCTTTTATTGTATGGCCGCTACTCCACCGTGCATATCAACATGTACACTTTTTATCACTAATTTTCTTTGTGTTTCTGGGGGAATTATCAGATCCACATTACAAATTACTCCATGTTCTATCTAATTTATGTCTTATTTCTTTGTAGGGTTTTCCACCCTGAAACAATTTCCCCATATGTTTTTTCTTATTCTCGATGTTATCCACTTGGTACTGGATCATGTCTAGTTTCCGCAGCCATTCTATCGAAAGATAAAACATCAGTCTCGACCCAATTTGAAAATTCAAATTCTTCTTTTGTTTTATCTTTTAACTCCTTATCAAATAACAATCTTGATAGTGCATGTACGTCTGGAATTTATTTATTTCATCTTCCCATCCATAAGACGAGCATTTTAAAATCTTTTTCAACGTGTAAGTATCGGCGAATATTTGTTCGCTGAGTTGACTTTTATCATGTTTGTATTTCTGTATTAATTCTTGTTGCTGTATAAAGTCAGTGCAGGTATTTAAAGACATATTTCCTATTTGGAGTTATTCCATTATTTTATATCGGTGGGATGCATTGTACATACCTTCAATTTACCTTAATTGAATTAAGTCCTCTTCAATCGTTTGTTCTCTTTGTCCAAGTTTTTCAAACTCGCAATATCTACTAGCATTTCTTAGACGGTGTAGATATTTTATGATTGGTTCATCAATTTCTTGTTTCATCGACATGAACTTTGTTCTTTCTGCCACGACCAACCTTTTCTTGGGGCTCATATTTCTTCTTATGATCTGACTTATTTTTTTAAAAGTTAGGTCTTCCAGGTTTGTGGGATATGCCATGGTGGATACTTTCATTATAACCTTGCATCCAACAGTAGCCAAAAAGAAATTCGTAATTTCATTTTCTCCTCCCTTTTCCTTGTTGTCTTTTAGTTTTTTAGTTCTTGCACTCGCAGCAAGATATCGCAACCACGTATTGACAAAATTGGAATCTTCGAGAGACAATTGGTATCCTATCAGCGACGCCATTGTTGTGATGTGAAAGGTTAGCACTAATTAGTGGCTAATGAAGCTTCCCTCAAAATTATTCCAAGTGAGAGATTTATATAGGCTCTCTCTCTCTCTCTCTCTCTTACACGCGTATGCTAATTAGGCAGATTAATTTGCAAGTATCCCTCCACATAGTTAAATGATTTCAAGTATTACCTCATTAGTCATAGAAATTCTAATTATTAGATATTCCTATTTAATTTAATTCTAATTTTTTGTACACAATTAAATGGTTTCAAGTATTGCTATTGAACACGAATAATTGTACTTCGCGTACATGATAATCCCTAGTAAAAGATTGTTCAGTTTGACTCATAGACTGAACCCTAACAGGTACTACCACTCCGGGTCAAAGTGGACCTGGGAGTTATGGTAATGAAGGCTACTCGACATTCTTTTAACTCCAAGACTAGGATTTTACAATCAGATGTAGTTTAATGTCACACCCAAGACATTGAATATGACGCGATGCCAGTGGATGATCCTCAAACTAGAGTACAATGACTTTCATAGCCTTAATCCTGGTACCTTTAGCCGTTGAGGTTGCCCCACAATATCACAAGGTCGAAATTACTGCCGTATAAACAGCTACCCTAGAAAAAAAAAACGGATCAAGTCCATAAGAGGGCTTTTCCTAGATATTGAGTTAATGGAACGTAGATTCTCTAGCACGCTATATTTGAGCTCTACCAGCAGTCAAATGGAAAAGAAACCAATTCTCGTCCAACAAGTACACTCCCTTCCAAGAACCCTCCATATTAGCTAAACTTATAATACGCTGACTGTACCCTTTGAATGGGGCTAAGACTGTCTCCCCAAAAGAGGTGGCCTGGGTATGACGCTTAGCTGAAACTGATGACGAGACTTCAAATCAGGAGTTTTGGGAAGTCTGGAGTATCCCTTCATTACTCTCAGGTCCACTCGCACTCGGAGTGGTAGTACCTATTAGGGTTCAGTTTATAAGTCAAATAAAACTGTTCAGTCTTTAATTAGGGATTATTATTGATATCAAATACAGTTATTAGTGTCAAATAGCAATTCTTGAAACCATTTCACAGTATGCAAAAATGATTTGTAGCAAATCAGATAGAAATACCTGATAAATAGAATTATTATTACTAATATTACATAGCAATACTTAAAACTGTGTGCAAAGAGAACTATTAACGTTAGGTGACAATACTTGAAACCATTTAAATGTGTGCAAACAAATAATTGGTATTAAATTAGATAGGAATACCTGATAAATAGAATTATTATTGCTAATATTAGGACTATGAAAAAAAACAAACATTTAAGATACAACTAAACGAAGAATCATAATAAAAGCGTACAATGAAAGCGATTCCCTAACCTCTAGACATGAAATAAACCGAGACGCGTAGACGCGCCGTTAAAATCACTCACTCAATCAATCTTCAAAGACCTTGTTACCAATTTTGTCTTTGCACCACCGGAAACGTTACTGCATTGGTGCTGGAGTACGGAGCGATTGTCAGAACGTCGTTCTGCAAAACCACTAGACTTTAGCCTTATTTTAACACAGGTCTTTTCTAGCAAACTTCAAAAGAGTCAGATCGACAAGTACTGACCAAATTCTTTTGTGCTAATAATGACAGACGCCATTAAAATCCCATTTAGAAACAGTCACAGAATCAAATAGAATATTTTATATTTTTATTTGTATTTTTATATATAGATTAACATATATATCATTATGGTTAAAATTCTCGTGTTTTTGCTTTCTTTATAAATGCGGCTGTTATTATCTAAAAAATCGCTACTTGAAATTGATTCGATTCTTACAAAAAATATGCGGGGTTCCGGTGGCGTATCGGTTAGACTGTGGCTTCGAAGTAAGAGAGTTCAAACTCGAGTCGGGCTGTTACTTTCACTTTCGGACAAATGAAAAGTTATAACCCCCCCTATCGCTCTAGCAATGAGCTAAACACAGTCACTGCTGTTATACTACAAAGATGGCTATGGCATTAGATAAGTCATGAAGGTTGATATGACATTAAGCAAAAAACCAAACTAAAGTATTCATAAATATATAAAGAACGAAATGGGTGTATATTTTATATCGATTTAATGGATAATCCAAATTAGATTAACAGAATCCAATGGAAAACAATGGATCAACTGAAAAGATGGCGTGCTATGTTATTTTGTAAATACCAAATAAATAATGAAGATTTTTTGTTTTAACTTTGGCGAAATGTGTTAGAGAAATGCAAACAGCTTCGTTCAGGATTTCCTACTACTGTAGCCGTTACGCAACTAGCCTGCAATTATTTGGATAATTAAGATAACTAAGTTAGCCGACCATAGTCGTGAGCATCCTGAAGGCTCCCTTTTCAATAGCTACTACACCGAGGTGTAGGGCAAGGCGCTACTCCTTTCCCTGGATTACTCCACTTACTTTGATCCGTACCTGATAATTCTGAGGTATCAAGTAGCATTTTTGTGTCTTTGGTATGACTCAGCCTAGGATTGAACCCCGGTCTCCCGAGCCATTGACGAACACTCTAACCATTTGGCCAATGTGCCGGTTAAACGTTTGAATACTACCCATAAAATATAAGATCATTTAAGAATGAATGGAAACTTTAGCAGAGAATCAGATTATCTGTGAGTTCTATCTCGAATAATCAAACCACGAACAAAGCTCCACAAACCAGTCTTCTCTAGTGATCACAGTGTAGTATATGTTCTTAACAGCTGTCTTATCGTCTTTGAGGAAGACACACGAATGTGTTCTTACCTTCGGACTATACACGGTAAAAACTGAGTTGAATCTGGTCATAGGTTATCAAACCACGGAACAGCACCTCCTCATCGAATGGAAGGAAAGTTTCAATGTATTCCGACTCCTCGGAGAGAATTTTTTTTGTTCACCTGGACGTATGTATAAGGACTTCCTATGTAAAACTGATCCTGCTCTATATTCTACGCCCATCGGAATATAGATGCATATCAAATTAGAGTTTAGCATCAATATGCTATTCCTCAGATTAATGTCAGTCTCTGATACTCCGTTCAAGGATCAAAGTCTTGTGTCTAATCACTATGAAAATTGTTGTAAACGGACACACACACACACACACACACACACACACACACACACACACACACACACACATATATATATATATATATATATATATATATATATATATATATATATCTCCAGTCGGCGTCCGAAGACAATGGGTGTAGATTATTCGTGTATAGAATATATGAAGAATTTCATATAAATCTGTGGGAGTGCTTGATGTATGGCTATTGTTATACATCCCTTTACAGATTTATATGATAAAACTCACAGAGTGTATACAATTTAACTGGAAGAAAACTCAAACCTCGCTGAATTGTCATCATAAATTTATTTTTGTGAAGAATATTATAATCTTCGTCTCTTCTGATGACTTACACGCTTAATTTTAAGGTGAAAAAATATTAGGCTGTTCGGTAAAATACTGTCCAATTTTAGTATGAATTGTTTAGATTTTGTTCTAACACATTTTAATAGTAATTGTATAAAAGAACTCAAATTACTAATGATTAAAATGTCCTCCTTGTTAATGTCTTATCATTTTCGTTCAGAATTTAATTTTGAACGTAATGTAACCTTAATATAACCTTAAAATCATGTAGTTGAAAAAAGAAGGGACGTGTTTACTTATCAAGCTTGACCATAATCTTTGGCTACACGTTGCCAAGAAGACACTGCAGAATCTCACTAACTTAGGATATGAGACTTTGCCACATCTACTATTATTTACCCTTTCTCTCACTCACTGATTACCATTTCGTCAAGCATCAGGATACTTTTTGTAGAGGAGGTGGGGGCCTAAAAAAATTCCATTCCAAAGGAAAAGTTGAAAATGCATTCAAAGATTTTGGGCCTCAAAACCTTTGGAGTTTAATTGTACAGAAACAAATAATCTTGTTAATCAATAGCAGAAATGTATCAATGTTCAAGAGATCATATTTTGATTGATTAAAAAGACACCGTTTAGATTTATTTATTCAGGAATATAAGTTTATTCGAAAATAGTTTTTTTTTCCAAGAATTTTTTTCTTTTATCAACTTCTTATGTATATTTTTAGAGCATCCATTTTTTAAAAATATTACTTGATATTATAGCTTCCATTAAAATAAAGATTATACTCTGTTAGTGGGGTTTAGAAACTAATTGAGCGTATCCTTCGGGGAAGAGAAAGATCCCCCTCCCCGAAAGATATGTTCTGGGTATAACACTGAATTCTATTTGATGGTGAGCTCCTGTTCTACAGATCTGGGAAGTGTGAAATAATCCTTCATTGACATTACTCCCAAGTCCACTCTGACCCGAAGTACAATTTAGGGTCCTGTGTTTGGGTCAAATAGTTCTGTTTAAGAAAAATTTCTATTAGATCGGAATACTCGATATCATATAAATGCGTGCAAAAATCTCTTAAAAACAACGATATTTTATTACATTTTGAAATCAAGTATCCTATTTCGCTTAAAATCTATCTTCTCTGTCGACATTACTAAGAATATTCCGTCTATGTCCTCAGAAAAGGTGTCCTAAATAGAATAGCAAACTGGGTCTAATAATGAGACTCGAGTTATGGAGATCTTGGGAATATGGAATACTCCTTCACTGACATTACTCCAAGATCCACTTTGACTCGATATGGTAAAATCTGCAAAGGTCCCATCAATGATTTCATGTATTGGTATGTATCATTAACAATTCAATTAAGTATCATCCACACACAGTTAAATGATAAAACAATTCTGTTTCTAACAATTCAATCTAGCATAAGTCATTTGTCTACACTAGGTTCAAATATCAAACAGTTCTTTTTGATCCATAGATAGGATGCTATCAAGTGCCACTATTCAGGGTCAGAGTGGACCCGGGAGCTATAGCAATGAAGGAGTACTCTGCATTCCCCAAAGCTCCAACATAACTGAAGCTTCACCATCAGATTGTTTCGTGTCATATCGAGGACACTCATTAGGCGGTGGGGGGGTCTCATCCCTCTGAAGAGATGCAGCCAGTGTATTCTACAGCCCCAGTCGACTGGGTTACAGGACACTCGTTGCGGGGAAGAGTCTTACCCCTCTGAAGAGATGCAGTCGGTGTATTTTACTGGCCCCACCCGACTGTTCTGCCCATCAATGGATTAAATAAATCTTTTAGAAATAACAAAGCACTTACCTGCTTAAAATGATTGTGACGATATATATTTGTACCATATAGAATTCTTAAACTGACTTCTAGGTAAAATAACTTAATGTGAGTTGAAAAACTAACCAACCAACCAACCAACCAACCAACCAACCAACCAAAATCTGCAAACGGGGCTTAAGATAAGCTGGTTGTGTGCACGGCAGAGATTTGAGGAAATTAGCGAACCTTTTATTACCATTGCTCCCAGGTCCACTCTAACCCCAGGTCCACCCTGACCGGAGTGGTAGTACCTGTTAGGGCCCCATGTACGAGTCAAATATATCAGTTTCATCATTATTCGTATTCTACATGATTGTGTACAAGAAAAACACACGAGGAACTGCATAAAAATGTAAATACGAACGTCCAATGAATGTGATATCCTAACTTGGAGGCATAAAATAAGCCTTGATGGATTGATATGCCGTTAAAATCAATCACTCAACCAGCCAACCAATCAATCAATCAAAATCTGTTTCATTCTATTTTCTGATACTTCCCAAAAGATGTACGTGGTTCATACGATAAGTTTCCGGAAATTTTTGTAAAGGTATTTAAGATTGTCGTAGACTCTTGAAAATTCAGTATCTTATTGCTATACATCGTATGAGATGACTGACCAATTTGTATGATTTCAGCTTCAAATGAACAGCTACTGCAGCAATTGGAATACACCCTACTAAAGCCTGATTGTCACAGCTGGTGAATTTCAAAAATACAATCTGGCACTTTAGAAGAACGATATGCAATAAAATTCTGTTTTAAACTTGGAAAAAATGCCACAGAAGCGTATGGAATACTTCAGACTGCTTTTCGACCATCTTGCATTAATCGGGAACCAGTTTTTGAGTGGCATAAGAGATTCAAGGAAGCCAGGGAGTGTGTGAGGGATGATGAGAGGTGTGGGAGGAGTAAGGAAGTCAATACACCGGAGTTGATTGGCAAAGGGTTAGGGTTGAGGTTAGGGTTATTATGTTGAGGTTTTAAGGGAGTTCAACGAGAGATTCCTTGGGAAGAGGCCAGCACTCTTGAAATCGGGTCAGTGGCATTTCCACCAGGACAATGCACCAGTCCACAACTCCATCCTTGTCACTGACTATTTGACCCAAGATGGGCATCAAGACAGTTCGTCGCCCTCCCTATAGTCCAGATCTTGCTCCCTGTGACTTTTGCTTATTCCCTAAGCTCAGAGGCTGTCGTTATGAGACAATTGAGGAGATGGAAGAGGCTATGACGAAGGTCATTGACACGCTCACACAAGAAGACTTCCATGGGGCCTTCCAGAAGTTGTTGGAACGGTACAATACATTGCAGCCGGAGGAGATTACTTAGAAAGGGACTAGAGTTTCATGTGTGTACTACCAATAAATGTGTCCATACAAAAAAGTCTGGAAACTTATTTAATGATCCTCGTATCAAAAATTATCCCAACTTCATAAAACACTCAAGTTTTAGAAGCAAAAACAATTTTCAAAGGCCAAAAACGATATTATTTTTATCTTCGATGAGAAGTTTAAAATGTTTGGAAAGATGACAGACCTCTGAGGAGAGGCGAACTGAATAAAGAGGCTCTAAAATTTAATATCTTATCATAAATAGAATACATATTAAAAATTTCCTAAACTTTGTCATTCATTTATCATCTGCTTCGAAATGTAGTGTTTTATTTTTTATGCTTATGAGTGGAACAATCATTTAGCATTTTTATTTGGCAACATTGGAACCTGGCTAATTCCGGATTATAAAAAAATCCCTCAGGATATATCCATTTGGAAACAGATCAATTAAATTAGATCAAATGAAACTTATTTAGGGTTTCTCGTTGGTTTGGTTGTATTAAAATAATTTATAAAAATTCATGAAAAAAAAAAAACTAATGTTATGCTAAAAATTATCCAGCTGAAAGATCGTTAAGGCGTAAGTCAACATTTTTGGCGTGAAAATTCGTGCTAACGACTCCAAATTTAGTGCTTCTTTTAATTAGTTTTAGTTTTATCTAAGTAAAAGTTTGTGATCTGTATTTGATCTCCAAATTGTTCAAGTTTCATTGATTGACATCAGGGAAAAAATGTATATTTTGTTTAAATTTGTTTTCAACACAGAAAATTCGATTTGAGTCCAAACTAAACATGAAAATTGTATTATGAAACTTATTTGCATTTGTTTTTTTTTTGTTTTTGTTTTTTTGTATTTCAAACTTTGTTGGATTATTTAATGCTGAAGTCGACCTTTCCCATTTATCTTATTGTTTGTGCAAGTTTCAAGAAATTAATGATATTCGTTTGTAAACATTTATATCTTCAATTATTCTTAATACAAATAATTTGCACATAGTAATATGGTTTCAAGTATTCTCATTTAATACAAATAATTTATACCCAATTATCTGGTTCCTCATCATTATTCCATTGGGAAAATCATTATGCGTTTTCACAGAGGTATATGGTTCCAAGTATGCCTACCGAATATGGTTTCAACTAAGTAATAATAATTATTTGTAAACAAGTATACCTTCAAGTAACTATCTTTAATATCAATAATTTGGAAAACACTTACATGGTTTAATGCATTCCTCCTGACTAATAATGATTTTAAAACAGATTTATTTGACTCATAGATGGAACCCTAACAGATACTACCAATCCAGGACAGAATGGACCTGAGAGTAAAGGAAATAAAATGGTGATTCCACAACGACTTGGCGTTTACACACTTCAAATTGGAAAACAATTTTCAAGGTTTTCTTTTTTTTTTCGTTTTTCTTTTTTTGTGGGAGTTGTTTCAATTAAAATGTATTATTATTATTATTATTATTATTATTATTATTATTATTATTATTATTATTATTATTATTATTACTCATTAGAGTTAGCTGATGGTTTTTCACTGGAGTTTGAGTGACAGCAAGACTCCTCAAGTCTCCAGGACTCTTCTCAGTATTCTGGTCATCTTCAATAATGCTGTTGTTTGGATGGTCTCCACCCGGCCGCCAACTTCCAAATCTTATCTATCCCCGCCTTGATATGATTGGTTCATATGGCGCTGTTTTGTGCTGCTATTAGGATAGATTCTATTTCTCTCTTAGTTTCCTTTTCTTAGCCATGCCCAGGTTTTGTCGTGTGAGATGCTGTTTATTAGTCGTTTAAAACGCCCAGAGTTGTTTTCCTTCCCATTTTTGTTTCATAGTTATTGTCATTCCGTTGTCTATAGTGTTTCTGATGGCCGTAATCAGCCTTCGTTTGTGTTTTTCTATGGAGTCTTCGAGTCGTTGTATCGATGTGACAACGCTGTCTTCGATGCTGGCAAGTCCTCTTCCTCCTTCTTTTCTTGGTACATATTATCTGTCAACGTCGTCTCTGGGATGCAATGCCTTGTGCATGGTCATTAGCTTTCTAGTTCTTTGGTTCATTTGTCTAAGTTCATCTCTGATCCACATGAGAAAGGGTCCCGAGTATCTGACGAGGGGTAAAGCCCAAGTATTTATTCATTTGATAAGGTTTCGGCTTGAGAGCTTTATCTTGAGTAGTTTTCTAGTTCTGAGATATTCTTTTTGAATTTTTCCTTTCATTTCGACTTGTTTGATGGTGTCAGCCTCCAAGATTCCTAAGTATTTGTAGGTCTCGTTTTCTGCGAGCGTTCTGATCTTGTTTTGATTTGGTAGTTCTTT
Source organism: Sepioteuthis lessoniana (assembly GCA_963585895.1). NCBI lineage: Eukaryota > Metazoa > Mollusca > Cephalopoda > Myopsida > Loliginidae > Sepioteuthis > Sepioteuthis lessoniana. The sequence goes on from OY757934.1 coordinate 6,482,493, forward strand.
GCCGTCAGTTAGATGTTGTTTGCCACTTTTCATGACGAACAGGGCGCATTTTTCAATGCCATATTCCATTCCTATGTGTTGAATGTATAATCTGTGTGTATTAGGGTTTCCAGTTCTTTTTCATTTTTTTCAAATAGTTTTATGTCATTCATGTACATTAGGTGGTTGATTATTATCATTATTATTATTTACTCCTTTAGAATTTTTCACATCAGCGTTAGCCGATGGTTTTTCACTGGAGTTTGAGTGACTGCAAGTCTCCTCAAGTCTCCAGGACTCTTCTCAGTATTCTGTCCGTTCTCAATAATGCTGTCATTTGGATGGTCTCCACTCAACCACCATCTACCAAGTCATCCAGGCCCTTTAATAATCCTTTAGTTAATGTGCTAAAAGCACCAGTCACAATTGGTATAATCGTCACCTTCATCTTCCATAGTTTTTTCAATTCCCTAGCAAGGACGGGATACTTATCCTTCTTTTCACATTCTTTCAGTTTATTATTGTTATTATTTTCATTATTATCTCCTTCAGAGTTTTTCACATCAGCGTTAGCTGATAGTCTTTCTGTGTAGTTTGAGTGACAGCAAATCTCTTCAAGTCTCCAGGACTCTTCTCAGTATTCTGCCCGTTCTCAGTTATTATTATTATTACTATCATACTCATCCGAAAATTCTTCACACTAGCGTTAGGTGATGGTTTTCAACTGGAGTCTGAGTGATAGCAAGTCTTCTTAAGTCTCCAGGATTCTTCTAACTATTCTCTCCATTCTCAACTATACTGTTGTCTGGATGGTCTCCACTTGTCCTCTAATTTCCAAATGCTCCAGTTCCTGTACCAGACTTTCGGTGACTTACCAAGGGCGCCAATTACCGTCACCTTTAACTTCCATAGTGTTTTCAGTTCTCTAACAAGGTCTAGGTACTTATCTCTCTTTTCGCTTTCCTTCAGTTTTACCCGGCAATTAGCTGGAACAACAAAGTCACTTATTCAGCAAGGCTCTCTTTTTTTCTTTTTCTTTTTTTCTTTTTTGTTGCTGATTATCATTAAGTCTGATCGTTTGCCCGAGATTAAGTGATTCGTTTTTATCTCAAAATCCCTGAGAAGTTTGTGCATCTCATTTTCCAGGACTGGTACAGGCTTGTGCATATATTATTTGTTCGTTTGGTCAAATTTTAATTTTGTTGCGCAATTCCCTGCAGATTATCTTTCCCACCTAGTCGTGTCTAGTCTTATATTCTTTTGTGCTAATTTTCTGCATTCACTTATGTGATTGATGGTTGCGTATCTATCACCACATAACCTTCATCTGCTGTTTTGTTGCGTCTTATCTATTCTTGCTTTGATATAATTGGTCCTTATGGCAATGTTTTATGCTGCTATTAGAAGAGATTCGGTTTCTCTCTTAAGCTTTCCCTTTATTAGTCATATCCAAATTTTCTCATGTGAGATTTCGTATTATTATTTTTTTTTCTTTGCGAGTTTTTCTCGCCAGTTTTAACTGGTGATTTTCTCTAAAATCTGAATGACGTCATGTCTCCTCTGGTCTCCAGTAAAATACTTAGAAGTGTGCTAATTTTAATATTTCTGAGGTTTGAATCTCCAGTTTCTCAAGTCGCCTTCCCATGTTCTTGAGGTCCGTCTCAGTGGTGACAAAAAGATTTGGTAATATTGTCAATTTCTTCTTTCACAGCTTTTTAAACTCTTTGACAAGTTCCAACAATTTATTCATCTTTCTATTATATTCTATTTTTACTGTGATCCACTGAAACAACAAAGTCCACTTGATGACATGTGCTTTTTTTCTTCTTGTTAATACCAAGTCAAGTCTTCTAGTTAGGATTGTGTGGTCCGTTTGTATCTTAAATTTCCAAAGAATTTCATACGTCTCATTTTTTTAGGAGATATTCTGGTTTGTGTGTATACTATTTGTCAGTATGGTCAAGTCTTAATTTCTTGCATTTTTCCCAGTGGATAACTTTTCCCACCAAGTCGTGCCTAGTCATGTATTGTATACATTTATTATGTGATTAACTGTTCCATCTCTATCACCACAAGATTTACACTTGCTATTCTGTTGTGTTTTATAAGTTTTGATATAATTGATTTTTATGGAATTTTTCTGTCCAATAATTAAAAGATATTTAGTTTTTCCCTTTATAGCCATGTTCAAGTCTTCTCGTGCGCAATTATTATTATTTTTATTATCGTTATTCGAGTTTTTCCCATCACTGTTAGTGGATGGGCTGTGTCACTGAACTCTAAATGACAGCAAGTCTCCTCAAGTCTCCAAGACTCTTCTCAATATACTTGCTGCTGTTGGAGTCCGGATACTCACTGATTTCTACATCCTCCAGTCCATTTACAAAGCCTCCACCCGTCCGCCAACTTCCAAGTCCTCCAGTCCCTTTTGTAATCCTTTAGTTACTGTTCCAAACGCACCAATTACAATTAGTATAATTGTCACCTGCATGTTCCACAGTTTTTTCAATTCCCTAGCAAAGTCGAGGTACTTATCCTTCTTTTCACATTCTTTCAGTTTTATTCTGTGGTGTGCCGAGACAGCAAAGTCGACAATTTTGCAATTTCTCTTCTTTCTTTTTTTTTGTTGATTATTATTAAGTCTGATCTTCTGGCCGAGATTAGGTGATCCGTTTGTATGTCAAAGTCCCATAGGAGTTTATGTGTGTCATTTTCTAGGACAGGTGCTGGGTTGTGCATATACAATTTGTTGGCATGGTCAAATCTAAATTTCTTGCACATCTCCCAGTGGATCACTTTGCCGACCCAATAATATCTAGTCTTATATTCCGTCTGTGCTAATTTGCTCCATTCGCTTATTATGTGATTGATGGTTCCATCTCTGTCCCCACATAGTCTGCATTTGCTATTTTGTTGAGTCTTATCTATTCTCGCTTTGATATGATTGTTTCCCACTGCGTTGTCTTGTGCTGCAATTAGAAGACATTCTATTTCTCTCTTAAAGTTTCCTTTTCTTAGCCATGTCCAGGTTTTGTCGTGTGCGATGTTGTTTATTATTCGTTTAAAACGCCCATAAAGTTGTTTTCCTTCCCATTTTTGTTTCATAGTTATTGTCATTCTGTTGTCCATCGTGTTATCAGTATCGTTTCTGATGACTGTTATGAGTCCTCCATCGTGTTTTTGTATATAGTCTTCGAGTCGTTGTATCGATGTGTCAACGCTGTCTTCAATGCTGGCAAGTCCTCTTCCTCCCTCTTTTCTTGAAACATATAGTCTGTCAACGTCGACTCGGGGATGTAAAGCATTAGTTTTCTTGTTCTTTGGTCCATTTGTTTAAGTTCCTCTCGGTCCATTGTTTAAGTTCATCTCTTATTATTATACTCCTTTAAGAGTTTTTCACACAAGAGTTAGCTGATGGTTTTCCACTGAAGTATGAGTGACAGCAATTTGCGAGTCTTTTCCTGGCAGCATTTGCTGGTGGTATTTCCTTGGGGTCTGAGTAACAGCAAGTGATCTCAGGTTTCCAGGGCTCTTCTGGGTATTCGAGCCGATCTCAGCAATCCTGTAGTCTAGATGGTCCCGATTTTTCTACGGATTTCTGGTTCCTTCAGTCCCTTCAAATCCTTTGTGACCGTTTCGAACGTAACAACTAATAATTTGTATCACCGTTACCCATAGCTTTTTTTTTAGCACGATTAGTCAATCTTTTCACTTTTTAAAATTTTCATTTAGTTGTCAGCTGGGACAGCAAACTCTACAAAAAATTAAAATTACATTTTTTTTTATTGCTAATTAACATTAACTCTTGTCTTCTGGCCGTTATTAAGATTCCTTTTATGCTTGTTTACTACATTCGCTTACAATGTGATTAATTGTTTCATCTCTGTTGCCACGTACCCTACACTTGTTATTCAGTTGAATTAATCGGTTTTTACTTAAGTATTATTGGTTCTTACGACATTGTCTTGTGCTACTTTTAAAAGAGATTCACATTATCTCTAAAGATTTCCTTTTCGTAGCCATATCTAGGTCTTCTTGTGAGCAATCTCGACCGTTGGTCGCTTGAAATATCCATACAGTTGATATTTTTAAATTTCTGTTTCCTAATTTTTGTTGTTTTTCTCTTTGTTTTCCAGTACTCTGACTGGCTACTGTAATGAGTCTTTCTTGGCAATTTTTGATATTGTCCTTGTATGAAAGCGAATTCTCTTTCTCCTTTTCTTGACACATACAAGTTTGTCGATGTCATCTCTTGGATGTAAGGTCTTCTGCATAGTCATCAACTTTGTCTTCTGTTCAAGTTGTCTAAGTTCTTCCCTCGACCATTTTAAGAATGTTCCTGAGTATCTTACGAGGAGGTCTGCCCTGGTGTGTATCCCTGTGACGAGCTGTCCTGTCAGCTGGGGCTGTAGAACACACTGACTCTTTCTCAGCAAAGGGGTAAGGCCCTCTCTCAATGAGTGTCCTGTTTATGACACTAAACAATCTGATGCTGAGGTCCCAGTAATGCTGGAGCTCTGGAGAATGCGAAGTACTCCTATATTGCTAGGTTCCCAGGTCCGGAGTGGTGGTACCTTATATCTATGGGTCAAATAGAACTAAAACTGTGTATTTGATATTTAAACTGCGTACTTGTACTAAACTGAATTGTTTGAAATAGAACTATTTTTGATATTGAAACTGTGTAGTTATGCTAAACTAAATTGTTTGAAGTAGAACTGTTTTGACATTTAACTGTGTGTAAACAAAGGACTATACTTATACTGAACTGGCTTATTTGAAATTAATAACTTACCAAACTAAACCAAACCAAACCAAACCAAAACACCTCGTGGTGTAATGGTTAAAGCGCGGTACTGCGGAATCGTTGTAAGCGACTTCGAACTCCAGTCGCGTTACTACGTTCACTTTCGGACAAATACCCTTGGGAAAGGTATCAACCCCCTTATCTCCCCAGCTATGGGTTAGATAGCATCACTACTGTTCTTCTCGAAGGATGGCTTTGGCATTAAATAGCCTACGAAGGTTGATATGTCATTAAATAAAGCAAATCTTTGACGAGATTTCTGTCGTAGAGTTTAGTTTAGAAAAGTTTTCTCGTTCTAATGACGTATTTTTTTGTCATTTTTTTCTTTAAATTCTGCTAGTTTGATGGTGTCCGTTTCCAGTATTTCAAAGAACTTGTCATTTTCTTTCCCTCCGAGGTCCCCAGTTTTTTTCCATTTTTTTGCAAATAGCTTGATGTCAAGCATGTACATAAGGTGATTAAACTTTCCTTGTGAGTTTGTAAATTCTTTGGCTTCCCGTGCACTACGTAATTGAATAGCATTGTTGCTTTTACAAAGTGGTAAGACCAAGTCTCCCGGGAAGATGACTCCGCTAGGGTTTTCCTTTTTTTTTTTTATTAATTATTATTTTCCTCATTTGAGAGATTTTCACACCAGCGTTAGCTGATGCTTTTCCACTGGAGTCTGAGTGACAGCAAGTCTCCTCAAGTCTCCAGGACTCTTCTTAGTATTCTGGCCGATCTCAACAATACTGTAGTGTGAATGATCTCTACTTGTCCTCTTATTTACAAGTACCGAGCATACCATTTACAATTGGTATCACCATCACTTTCATGTTCGATAGTGCTTTCAAGTCTCTAGTAAGGTCTTTGTACTTATCTCTCTTTTCGCTTTCTTTCAGTTTTACCCCGTGGTCAGCCGGAACGGCAAAGTCTACTATTCGGCAGGTTCTCATTTTTTGTTTATTATAACCAAGTCTGGTCATCTGGCCGAGATTAGATGATCCGTTATCATCTCAAAATCCCAAAGAATTTTGTGCATCTTACTTTCTAGCACGGATTCAAGGTTGTGCATATACCATTTGTTCGTGTGGTCAAATTTAAGTTTCTTGCACAATTCCCTGTGGATCAGTTTGTATTATTATCATTATTATTATTAACTTTTATTAAGATTTTTCGTTGCGTTTGCTCGCAAATCTCTTGGATCGTCATTCTACAACTGCGAATAAACTCTCAGTGAGACTCGAATTCATGTCTCGTTTTAATGCGATAAAGTCTGATTAAGTGCATATTATTCAGTATCGACTTAACTGCCCGGAATTTTTTTTTCTTTTTTTTTTGTAGAACCCAAAATCAGACCAATAAACTCCTCTCTGAATCTGTTTCTCAATTTCCCTCGATACATGTTTGCAGAATGGTGACCTGAGTGAAAGTTGCGATTTGAAAAAAAAAGATATAAGCCGATAAAAATTGAAAGATGAAAAAAAATACTCGTCAGAATCAAAGATAGTTATAATAACTAACCTTGCTTCATCGAGAAATGAAAATAAATGTGTCCTCTCTCTTTCTCTCTCTCTCTCTCTCTCTGTCTCTCTGTCTTTCTCTATGGTTTATAATTCTCTCACCCAATCTTTATCTCTCTTTCTCCATCTCTCATTCATTACTCGCTCTCTCTTGCTCCCTATTCCTTCTCTTGTGTATTATCTCTCTCTCTCTCTCTCTCTCTCTCTCTCTCTCAATATATATATATATATATATATATATATATATATATATATATTCTCAGTTATTCATTATTATCTCTCACTTAAAATTCTCTTTTTTTGTCTTTCTCTATCTCTTGTTTATTATTCTTTTTTTCACTCATTATTCTCTCTCTCTCTCTCTTTCATTATTCTCTCTCTCCCCCTCTCTCTCTATCTATTTAAAGATCGACAAAACCATTCAGCTTTTGTTTCTAATGAGAATAAAGCTATCGTTTATGGACGATTTAAAAAATGGCGACTGCTGACTGGACTTTTTAAGTACAGGAATCGATTGGCTCCTTTATTTATTCCATTTATTTATTCCATTTTATTTCGTTTATTTTTTTCAATTAGAAACTTCAGTTAACGGCTGCTATTAAAGACCTTTGATCATCTTTGAAGTTGAAATAACAATGAATCAATTGCACATAGGACCAATTTGCTGCAGCCAAAATTGTGAACGGCCTATCAGCCAACTGCAAAATATTTTTTTGTTTTTCTTTCAAACCAAACGTAATGAAATTGAATTTATAAATACGTTTTTTCTTCTTTTTTTTTTTTTTAATAAAATTCCCTTCGATAACTTATTCCAATAAGAATAAGTTGTTTTTTGGTGAACTATTTTTTAAACTAAAGAGTACATGGGTGCTTTTAGAGTGAATACATCAGGTCACATGGAACGACATTTTTACAGTTCGGAGATTAGTTTCTGTTGAAGAGAATCATTCAAAGCGATTAAGATAATTACTGAAAATGTTATATAAATAAACAAGTTCGTTAACCATAGCTCCATTCACTCTTTTATCACGGAACCTTTTGAATTGCTTGTCCAGAAAAAAAGTAATTTATATGTTTTATATCAATATGTTTGGAGGGTAGCGTGAATTATCTTCAAATGAAAAAATAAATGAATAAAAAGATTCATTTTTTCATTTGAAAATAATTTTTCGGCTGAGACAACATCACATAATAAACATCATGTAATAGCTTCGCCCTGAAAATGGTTTTCAAAAACCGGAACGTTAAACCTTGTCATACATACATCCTCTGAATATCTTCTTTTTTAATATTTTCTTATTTACATACCATCGAGTTTATTTCCATTTTTTCCAAATATATATTAAGATGTTGAATAAGTTCTCGCTGTTTTCCAACAGATGGCATTTCCAGGACTGCACGCATGTAGTTTCAGATGGTAACCCATCAATAAGGAAGTACTATTAGCAAGTTTAAAATACAGAGAATGTCATTTCGCCGAAATGTGAACAATTTTGTTTTTCACTGCGTTAAGCAAATCGAATTTCGTGCCAAAAAAAAGGGTATTTGTGGGGAATTTTACTGTACTACTTTATGCAAAAGAAATCTGCAGCTGAAGCACACAGAATTCTTGTTGAGACTTACGTCGACCATGCTCTGTCGAAAACAACATACTGAGATTGGTTTAGACGCTTCAAATATAATAATTTTATGTTGAAAATGAACGTCCTGGTGCACCGAAAAAGTTTAAAGACGAAGAAATGGAAGCATTACTTCGTGAAGACTCATGTCAGGCGCAAGCTCAACTTGCAGAATCATTTGAAGTTGATCATACAACAGTTTTGAAACGTTTGAAAGCATTAGGTATGATTCAAAAGCAAGTACACTTGTTGCCGTACTAGTTGAAGCCAAGAAACGTCAAACGGCGTCTTGTCACGTGTGAACAGCTACTTCAGTGGCAGAAAAGGAAAGGTTTTCTTTTTTGCATCGTATCGTGACCGGCGATGAAAAGTGGATACACTACGATAACCGAAAGCGTAAAAGATCGTGGGGTAAGCCCTACCACGCATCAACATCAGTGGCAAAGCTGAATATCCAAGGTATGAAGCCTTTGTTCTGAATTTGGTGGAATCAGCTGGCTGTAATTTATTATGAACTCGCTCAAACCGACCGAAACTATCACGGGAGATCGCTATCGACTATAATTAATGCGTTTGAGCCGAGTATTGAAGAAAAAACAGTCACTATATGAGCAGGGACTCGACAAAGTGATTTTGTAACATGACAACACTAGGCCACATGTTGCAAAACGGGTGAGAACCTGCTTGGAAAGTCCCACCCTAGGTCCGTATTCACCAGACGTCTGATTCTCATTTGTTCTGATCGATGGCCCAGGGCCTGGTTGAGCAGCACTTATGAAGATGCCAAAAATGGGTCGACTCGTGGTTAGCCTCAAAAGACATATCGTTTTTCTGACGTGGAATTCAAATGCAGCCAGAAAGATGGGTAAAAGTAAATGCTAGCGATGGCCAATACTTTCAGTGACATGTTTCTTATTAATTTCGAAAATATTTATTACTTTTCATGAAAAATCAACGGGAACTTATTCAAAGTCCTAATATATATATATATATATATATATATATATATATATATATATATATATATACGATATTTCTACAATAAAACACGGTAAAGTCACTTACGACTCCGAGTTTCACGTACCAGATCTTCAGGTTAATTTTTATCCACACATCTGAGGTGTACAGGTATGGTCAGTGGATATGAAAATAAGGAACTGTCATGTTATGCTGTAGATTAGATTCCCAATCGTTTATCTCCTCTAGCTACCTTTTTAGAGTACACTTTTTATGACTTCTCGTTTTATATCTTTATAGAAGAAAGAGACCAGGTTTTTGCTGCTGCACCACAATATCTTCCTTATAAGTCCGATATTTCGGACATCGCCGGTGAGAAATACTGTTTTTCTCTGCTTGAAGTGCAGAACTATCGTACTTAGTTGACATTTTATAGTATTTCTGTTTTATGTGCTTTATTCACTTGTATCCTTTTAAACCACGAGTTAAACTTAATTTTGCTTTGCGTTGTAAATTCTTGCAAGAACCTAATTCTATTTTCTTCCAAGCTTTTCTTTTTTTTTTTACTTGAATAACCCTTTTTCATCGAAGAACCTTCTGTTGTTCTGTGTTTATTTAATATAATGAATATTAGGGTTCTAACCCCTACCAAGATTTCTTTACATTGCTCCATAGATACGCTTGTCAAACTGCCTTTTGTTCTTTTTTAATTTCACTCGTTTTGGCAGTTAAAAACTTTTTGAAGAACCCTAATTTTGTTTCAAAGTTTTAATTATTGAAAGGTTTTTAGCTTACTGTCTGAGTGGGTGTTACGTGTACTTCTATTTTATGACATGACTTTACACCACCTATAATTACGAGTGATTGTAAACCTTCTCTTACTTTTCCGTCTGATGACTGTCCACATCACACAGTGGTATTTGTAATTTGATATTATTCTGCTTTGTACACCAGCTCTACGGTGGTCACGTCGAATACTTTTTCTAGCAAACTTTTCTCGTTTGCATTTATCTTATATATATATATATATATATATATATATATAACATAAATGCAAACGAGAAAAGTTTGCTAGAAAAAGTATTCGACGTGACCATATATATATATATATATATATATATATATATATATATAGTATAGGAGGAAAAAACTGAAAAATCTAAACCATTTTTTATTATTGTTATAAATTTTAATGAAACTTCAATCACTTAAACACACATAGGAAGTAATTCTTTTTCCTTGATTGTTGTTATCAATGATGACTTGCAGTTGTGAATATTTTTAAAATAAAATTCACAAAAATACCCCAAAATTGGAAATTTCAGATAATTTTCTTTTCCTTGATTTGATTTTCTAACTTGTGATTAGTCCTTTGCTAATGACGGGTAAGCATTTTTCTGAGTTTGAAAAAAGGTCCAATTGTGGCATACGGTGATTGTGAACTGTCACTTCGCAACAATGAAATGAAATTGAATTTCCATCATTCATTAATTGATGTTTTCCTCAAAAATGACAAAAAAAACAACAACTTATGTATATATATTGGATGATCATTTAGTGAAAACTGGAGGAAACATTTGTAAGTATTGGAGAGAAAATTCCTTCTTGTCATTCGCTCTTAAGGGTTTTTTAGTTATAGTGATTTCAGTTTTGCTAAAACCCGGGAATATTTACAAGAAGCTCAACCTGTTGTTTTGGCCAACTGCCGACACTAATATCTCTTTACCGACTTTCCTTCGCTTGGTCCCCACGTCCAGTTAATTGCCCTTCAGCAGGGGAGAAAATATTTCAAACATAGAAAGATTTCCCTGCAGTAGTCATTTGTTAAACGAAACCCTAGCCGCTGCAACCATGACGCCATTGTGCAAACAGTTGCCAACACAAATTCTCATAAAATGACGCGAGGCAATTTCCAGACACTCACCTGTAACCGGAAAGGTTCGAATTAGTCAAAAGAATTCCTTTTGATGGCACAAATTGAGCTTGGCCTTGACTGTCAGTAACAGTCTGAACTTTAAAAAAGTGGGGAAATGAAATAGAGTGAACAAAGAGGAATTAAATTTACAAAAGTATTAGAACAACAAATCGTTTCTTAGCTATTTTGGAAGCCAGGGCGACATTGGAATGTTGCACACTGTATGCACACGCGTAGATATTGAATGGATGTTTACAATGGCGCCGATTAAAGCAAATGTTCAACTTGATATTGATTGTATTATCCTATTTTCTGAAATGGAAAGGCCCCTTTGCCTAGATTTTTTTTCAAAATAGACCACTTAATGCATATTGAGATTCGCTTAGTCTGGCACAAGTCCACATAGAAAATAACCTGATGAAGCTTGTGTTTTATCTATCCTCAAAGTAAATCCACCCTGTTGCTGTATCCCCAGCTGAGGGGTAAGACTCTCCCCTAAATTAGGTTTTCTGTGTATGACAATAAACTGCCTCTAATAATAAGGCTCCAGTTCTGGAGATTTGAGGAGTGTGAAGCACATTTTCATTGCCATTACACCATGATCCAGAGTAGAAGTACTTGTATGGGTAATATCTATGGGTCAGACAGATTTCTTGGAAAAATATTCGTATTACTAAGGAACGTGTGCCAAAAATACCAAACCCTCTTAAACGTGATTTCCTAACCCCTTAGCTGAAAATATCCCAAGGTAGGTTGATACCTGTTAAATCAAAACAAACAGTCTAAATAAGGTAATGTCTGCCTTGAAAATATGCTTTCAAAAGCTTTTTCTAGCATGACACAAGGTTAAATAGGAGGAATGGAGCTTGGAAGATAGTGTTCTCCATCAATCTGTAAGGCAATAAATACCTTACAGATGTTTCAATAGATTAGACTCTCCCAATTGAAGCAAGTGGTTGAATAGGTAACGTTCAGTCTCGAGCCAGATACCCTTATCAGGTTATTTCGATAAACTTTGATTTCATCTCACCCAAGACAAAAGCTAGGTGGAGATAGTGTTGCGTAGTCTACGGAATGTCACTGAAAAAGCGGTCAACAAAAACAACCAAAAACAACAACCATCTGTCCTTAAGCAAGATCCTTGTTATTTATTTCTTTAGGGAGTGTTGAAAAGGTAGAATATAAGTGTTAAACTCGCTTAAAAAAGTTTAATATTTTGCAGTCAGCACTTCGTTGTTTCTCGGCACCTCTCTGGTCCTTCGACTATCTTGCTTGGCTTCTTTGGTTTGATTTATTTTTATAACATATAAACTTTCATGACCAATTTAAAGTCAACACCATTTTTCTTGGAGAACATTAGTGGCTCTATTCAATCCATAGCAGTAGGGATAAGGGAGTTCATGCCTCTGCCAAAGGGTATCAATCCAAGTTAAGGTAATAGCGCAACTGGAGTTCAAACTCGCTTACTACGATGTCGTAGTCCAGCACGTTATCCACTACGCCATAGGGTCTTCTCGAATGTCCTGTCTTAATCTTGTAGGTTTCGTATTGCCGGGTAAATAAACCTGCGCTTGCTCCATAGCTTTTAGGGCAGTTACTTCCCTGTAGGGTGACCCACTGTGGGGTGAAAATGGTTTCACTCCATTTGTTTTTATTATGTTATGCTTTCTCCGAGAAGATGCTAATTAATACTTCTGAAAAGACCCCCAAATGATTACAAGATCATCTATACCAGTTCCTTGTTAAGACTAATGGCTTATGAGCAGCATATGTTCCTCATCAAGATTTGCGACAGCAATTGCTTTGACAGGAGTTGACTCCAGGGCATATATATATATATATATATATATATATATATATATATATTTCTTAAAAAAGTGTGTGCATGGTATTAAGAATGATTTAAAATCCTGACTTGGGTACAATTCTTTGTGCTAAGCACTCTTTCAAAAATTCAATATTTAGATTCTGTACCTACCACAAGATCTTCATATACTTCAAGCGAAGGTATGACAATACGCAGATATGCACCCTCAACAACATCATAAAAATCAGGGGTAAAATTAACTTGTCGTAGAGGATCAAATACTTGGGGTGTACCATGTCACTTTAGTCGTTTAGCTTTGCTCATCCCAGTATTTCTCTCTTTATCGCATTTTAGGGATCGCATTAACCAAACCTTTCCGCCATGTTCAGGATGTGACACTACAGAAGTACACTGAGTTTGAATTCAAAGAGTTTCTTCTAAAATGGTTGCATTACCAAAGCTAAAAAATCCAAGATGCTTCTACTATTTGCCCAGAGTTGGAGAAAAAAGAAATGGATTCATGCCTTTCCAAATGAAATTAGTGCAGCCAAAAACACAGTTTCAACCAGAATTTGAATTCGGGTTACCCTTTCAATTTCCTGCGACGATAACCGTTTCCTCTTCAAGTTGTCCGTTCAAGCGAGTATTTCTTCGTCACTCGATTATTTTGAATGTTTTGAGAGATCCCTGACGAGAAAATCGGTATTCAAAATTCAAGTGTTTATCTGAATTAGAACTCTGACCTCTCAAAAAATGCCCGGCAATTTCACAAACGAAACAGATTCCAAATCGATCGCTCGATTCGTAGTAGTGTTCACGAAGAAAACCTTTGAAAATATTTTGCTGTTTGCATTTTTGCCATGTGTCAATAATATTGATCATAACGGCCAACGAATGACCAAGGATGAAGATCAAAGCTGGTTATCTCAACTGGGTCTCGATCCAACACCCTACCTCCTCCTCAGTCGGACATTGGTAGTAAAAACGAATGTTTTATCCGAGAGTCATTTCTGAGCACACAAACGGATACAACCAAGGTAAACAATTAAGAATCCAAATTTATTTTGGTCAAATCTTTTCCCTTTTCTTCCCTTTCTTTTTTTTAAATGTTTTTTTTCATTGTTTCTTTTTCCCTTTATTTGTGTCGTTTCTTCCTCTCTTTCAATTCTTTCTTTCTTTCTTTCTTTCTTTCTTTTCATTTTAATTTTTTACGTTTTTTTCTACCATTTCTTGCGTTCTGATTTTTTCTTTTTCATTTTTTTCTTTTTAAAAACATTCCTAGTTTTTCATTTTTTTAATTTTGCTTTTTAGATTTACCTTCTTTCTGATATTTTTCTTTCTTTAAAACTTTTTCCTGTTTATTTTCATTATTTTTTCTATCATTTAGCTCTTTTCAGTTTTTCTTTCTTTAATTTTCATTCTTTTTATTTTTAATTTTTATTTCTTTAATTATCTTTTTTGTTCTATTTTAATTTGGAATCTTTTTTTGTAATCTTATCGTCCATATTTTCGCTTCAGTTTCTTTCGATATTTCTTTATGATTTTTTTCTCTCTGTTAAATTCTTACTTTCGTTGGCTTTAAAATATTCCCTATAAATCCACTGGAAATTGTACAAGAGATGATAACAAAGAATTCTCACGGCTGACGACTGGTAGATACACAGACTAGAATATATCCAAGAAAATGAGACGCATAAAATTCTTGGGAACTCTCAGATTCAAATGGATCACACAATTCCTGACAGAAGATCAGCTCTAGCGTTGATTTACAGGGTGTCTCAATATACATGGGATCCACGTGACTTCTAATAAATGTAATGATAATAATGCTGCGTTCTTTTTTTGTTTCAGATTTGAAAATAGTATACTCTAACAACTATTAATCCTTTATCATAATACCTTGGACAAGAGAGAAAAACAGTTCTATTTCAAGCTATTCAGTTTAGCATTAGTACACAGTTTAGTTCTATTTGGCCCATAGATAGGACCCTATCAGATGCTACCACTCTGGACCAGAGAGGACTAAGTTACGCATCAAGGGTAAGTGGAGCAATCATGGAAAAGGTGTAATGTCCTTTACTACACTTCAGTGTAGTAACTATTGAAAAGGGAACCTTCGGGTCGCCCCCGATTACGGTAAACCAACTTATTAATTGCACAAACCAGAATCTGTACTTGCAAACAGATCACCTGATCCAACGCAGAAGACCAGACGAAGAAAAGCACCCTCTCAAATACAAGATTTTTCTAGGCTGGCAGACCTAGAATTAAATGAAATATAAAGCGAAACCCTGTAGAAATATTTGGACCTTGCCAGGGAGCTGAAAAAATCTTTGGTAAATAAAAGTAACAGTGATAACAATCGTAATTTGGCCTCTTTGAACAGTTCCCAAAATCTTGGAAAAGAGCCTCGATGAACTTGATATTAAAGAAAGAATTGAATCCATCCAGACAACACCACAGTTAAAATCAACTGATACTTAGAATTGTCCCAGATGCCTGAGGAGACGTAGCGTCACTCAAACATCAGTGAAAAACCATCAGTTAAAACCAGCAAAGGGCAAAATGATAATACGAAAACGAAAAATACAATTACGAAGATTAATAATCAACTTCATTGTAGTAGTGATTTACTAAGCTTTTTTCTATGATATGGCACAAGGCAAAATGAATGGGGCACCTTGTAGGACACGAACTCACTCGTGTAGGTTTGCTAGTCTAGCTTGCTAACTATTACCTCACTCGAGGCGCCCTCGAAGGATGTCATAGTTCATTGAAGTATTGGTTTCGGATGTCGAACAGAAAATAAATATTTACTGTTGTAATCATATTGCGAACGGAACCTCATCAAGAAGCCTAAAACAATACAATATTGAAAAAAAAAAAGAAAAAGAAAACCACTAAATTTCTAGAGCACACGAGTGACTTATCGACTGAGCGCTCCAAAAATTCTTCAGATTAAAAAATATCATGAAAACAGTGAATTTACATAAACCAAATCTTGACCAAATAAGAGCTACTTTAAAAGAAACCCATCCAGTCAGTGAGGATTTAGTATGCTGACTGTGTGCCTCTGAAGAGGGCAAGACAACTGAAAAACGTGTGTTCTTAGTATGACACGGAGCAACATCCAGTGGTAAGGTTCCATTTCCGAAGATCTAGGGAATGAGGGGTCACCTTTTCATTGCCAGTTCTACTCTGACACAAAGGAGCAGTACCTGGTTGGGTCTCATCAATGAGTCAGATCTGTTAAGAAATTGTTGGTATTAGACAGGAATTCTTTAAACTGTAGCCCAGTCGGCTGTGGCTGTAGAAAACGTATTTATGCAGATGGGTGCAGTGTACTCGATATGACCCTAAACATCTGATGGTGATGTCCCAGTCCGAGAGCTTTAAGGAATGTGGAGTACCTCTTCATTGCCATTACTCCCAGGTCCACTCTAACTCGCGGTGGTAGTATTTGTTATGGTCCCATCTATGGGTCAAATAAAACTGTCAAACCATTTAACTGTGTGAAAAACAAATGATTGGTGTTAAGTTGAATTGTTAACGTTAAATTGCAATACCATTTAACTGTATGCAAAAAAACAAAAAAAAAACAATCAATCTTGAATAGAATCATTACAGTTTGATAGCGATACTTGAAACCATTCAACAGTATGCAAACAAATGATTAATACTAAATAGAATTATTCATGTTACATTGGAATACTTGAAATCATTTAACTGTGTGCAAACAGTTGAATAATATTAAGAAGAATTATTAGTGTTAGATAGGAATACTTGAAATCATTTGTGTACAAAGAAATGAGCACTGGCTCGTTTAAAAATGTTACCTTCAAATTATTTGTTGACAAATTATGTATATTTAATATATGTATAAACAGTATTTAGCAAGGGTTGATATGCCAAAGAACCCAACTAACCATATAACCGTTATTTGTATTAAGAATATTGATTTGAGTTTTTAGTTCTTTCTGAAGTATTGATATTGAGGTTTCAATTCTAGAGCCCAAAGGAGTTTGAAGAATTCCTTTATTCATTGGCCGACTCTAAATGGAGTATTTGAGCCTGTTAGGGCTTGATCTATGGGTCAAATAGATCTTTCTGGAAATTATTAATATTAGATAGGAAATCTGGAAGCCTTATTACTGTGCATATAGTTTTTTATGTGTGGCAATGGGAGTAAGAGCAAAACAATGAGGATCTATCCCAATGATTATCATTAGGTACTTGAAAGTCTACATTTGCTTAAAAATGATTCAATTTGCCATTAAATAATCCTACAAAAATGATTCGACACGGCCATGAGCAAAATAAACCCACTTAAGAAGCAACGACACAAAAAATGCAAATATGAATGTAAAATGAACGTGATTCCCTAACCTGTTGGCATAGAATAACCCTAGATGAGTTGATATGCCGTTAAAATCAATCTATCATTTATTTAAAGGTAGCTGAAGTCATTCCAGGAGCCATCGGTTGAGCCCTTACAGAGATGAGGGCGTCATTAGTTGGCCTCCTTTTTTTCTTTTAATCTGATTTAGGGGTTCAATTCATTAGCTGATCGATGATATTTGCTAAAATTTTATAGCAAGCAATTTACAGCACATCTACAAGATTGGTGAAAACTTCTTCTCCGAGAAAAATAGGCCGGTTCCCGTAAGTGCAGATCATACCGATGGGAATTTAACTACTATTCTTGTTTCGAAAACTGGTTTGGAAATTGGAATAATATCCATACTGATTGCTTCCTTCAAGAAACGATCATTTCCTGAGACGACCATTATTTGTTCGACCATCTTGTAAGTATTTTGCATCTATTTGTTTCAATTGTGCAATCAATATTTTTCCTAATAATAATAAAATGAATAACACTTTTCAAACGACAATATTTTCAATTATAGCTTGTGTTTTATAGGTAGTCTGAAAAGTTGTTCCATGGCTTATAATTAGTTTAATGAGATCTAATAAATCATTGTACGTCGTATAAATAGCTTAATGTTGTGAATTTTTTCTCACGCTTTTATTATATTATGGCATTGGTTGGTGCTAGAGAGGATATTTACTCGAATCAACATTTACCAATATGAGCATTAGTATATACAATGATACACAAACACTGAATAAACGGAAGTAAAGAAAAGATAACTTCCTTTACACACAGTCTCATTTAATCCATACAGAAATATTGATTAGAATTCTCAAACGTGCCCGAATTGATAAAATAGGCATATGTTGTTCCATGACCAAACAATATATTAAAGGGGTTCAAAAAACTGTAAAAACGCTTGAGAAGACAAAGATTACATTTGATTATTTCTGTATAATGCCCATGCACGAGACACGTACCTATTGTTTAAAGAACAGGCAAAAAGGAACGTCTTTACCGCTAAAAAACAATGATGAAAAAGAATTCTTTTACTGTTTAAAGAACAGAGATGGATTCTGGAATTGTCAAATGTCCAATGAAGAGGCCCACTTATCAAAGGAAACAATTTATCGTCTCCCTACAATTATTATATTATCCTATATTGATTCATTCAAAGAAGCGTTCTCATCTTTGTTGTTATAATAATAATGTTTCAGCTGTTGTACTCTACGGTCTTCTTCAGAGACTTATCCTATTTGGTTGCTCTCTCTGTCTCTCTCTCTCTCTCTCTCTGAATCTCAAACCTCATTCTTTATTCAGTCCATGGCGGTAAACGGCTTGTACTTCGCTATTTATTATAGATTTTATTATAGATTTTATTACGCATTAGTCAATTATTTCTAGTTTATCATGATTGTATTTTACTGCAACTGTATTTGAACCTAGTATATGTAAGGTTTTCAGCGTTTATCGTTGGGGTGCAGTATCGATTCTCCACTACTTCCATCGCTTAGTTTTATTTATGATATACTCATTAAAAAATAGTTCAGTCAGGAGTTATTGACCACTGACAATCTCTTTCTCTCTAGCTTTCAGTGCATTAATAAGACTCGAACTTATTCGTGTAGGCTTGCTAGTCAAGCTTACTAACCATTACACCATCTGCGGTGCCCAAGTAATTGTAAAAGTACTGCCCAAGGCGTTCGTGCCTAGATTTTTATAAGGCTGGGTTTGACTATTCCATTTCTTGTGCTTGGGGTAGACTAATACAGTATAGTTGCTTTAAAAAATTGGTAAAAATTAGCAAAAATTCTCTGTTCAATCATGTCGTTTTTATTGCTTGCTTTATGAACAAGGTGAGTAGTCGTTTTTTTGTTTTGTTTTGTTTTGTTTTGTTTGTTTTTCGCTCTGTAAGTTACTTCCTTAGGGAAAGATTACGTCCAGATATTTTTTTAAAATCAGTCGGGGTTTTCATGTCTACATTAAAAGAAACACTTTCACGGATCCATCATTTTGCAATGAATCTAATTTGTGAACGACAAAACTGATCAGTCTCAAAAGTAACCCGAAAATCATTTTTGTTGCGTATTGAGTTTTTAACAAAAATAAATTGATAAAAAAAAATTGAGAAATAACAATATCGTTTGTTTGTTTGTTTGTTTTTTGCTTTGTTATGAATTTTCTAATTATCGATTTTTTATTATCATTATTTATTCATTCTTATTCTGTTTTTTTTTTTTTTTTTTTTTTTTTTTTTGTCTTTTGCTGTTTTTTTTTGTTTTTTTTGCGCAAATAAATTTTAAGAAAATTTAAGTTGATGAAAAGAACACAAATATCAAATCAATTTTCTGAAATTTTCCTCCGAACTACAAAATAAACAATGTATATAACCCGAAACATTTGAGTATGAGTCGATCTCATGTTATACTCGATTCTCATAATTTTGCCTATTTTTCTGTTTTGGCTCCATCTATTGTCTGTTCACCAAGCGATGAGTCCTTCTCAGCGGAATTGTTTTTCTGTGTCACGTTCTTCACTCCACTCGAATGATCTCGCTTCGGATGGGCACATGCAATGAGATTCCCAGATGTTTTTTTTTTTTCTTTTTCCATAGCCTGACAAAACACCTCGGTACTGGTGTGCATCTGCTCATTGCATTGCATAAGCTAACGCTGTGTTTATTGCACAGAACCCGAAGTTGAGTAACAAAAGACAAAGAAAAAAAAGAAAAGTCGAACACAAAGTTTAAAAGATTAGACTCCCAGACGGAGGGTATGTGTTACTTCGGGCCTTCCTTTGGCTCTCTTCCCCACTATCTGGCGTAAATTTTACTTTGCCAGATCCTAGCAGATCGTTTTAGGTCTTAGGGCGTCAACAGATTCTGAGCGTATTTCTGACTTTAGTTGCCTTCTCTGATCAAATGACACTGGTGGATTCCTCAGACCAACTCTGCTCCCATTCCTCTCGAGAAAACAGGAAGTGCTTATTCATTTCCTTTTTCTTTGTTCCCTTTTCCCGTGCGCTGTTGAGCCCCATATTTATTCGAAACCATGATGTCGCTTTATTTAAACCCACGTTGACCTACAAGGGAGCCAGGTTGGTGGTGGGTGGGGTTGAACTGCTTTCTCCTTCGTTGTCTTAACATATGGATATATATACACACAGATACACATGTATATATGAACTTACACCTACTCATATGTTCACCGTGATATGCATATACACATACATATACACACATATCTAAGTATACTACCTGGCCAAAGGTCCATAGTGTTATAATAGTTCTCTGTGTCATAATCAGACTCTGTTCTACCTTCTTCGTGATAACCTACATTTTACGGTGCTATTGAAGAGATTGGCACATCGGGTATTATACAGTTTTTTTCTTGTACACATCTTTAATGGCAGAAAATGCCTTCCACCCTGATATTATTCTCTGTGAGATTTCAGCATCCATATCTCAGTACAAATTCACAATCCATCCTAAGAAGACTTACTCTTTCACCTCATGGGTTCCATCCCTCCCCACCCCCTTATGTCACACATGTACCCCTGACATATAGATTCAAATAATTATTCTGTACTCAAATAATAATTACAAAATTATGATTCCAAGTATTATTTCTAATAATGATAATCATTTGTTTGCACATAGTTATATGGTTTCAAGTATTCCTATCTAAATCTAATAATTTATACAAAATTATGATTCCAAGTAATTATTTCAATTCATTTATGACGATCCTTTGTTCGCACATTCTTAGCAAATATTGAAAATTTTCAGTTTCATAGTTTCAAGTATTTCAAGCAATTACTCGAGTGGGCTGAAAAGATTATGGGCTGAAAAATTCATATGATGACGTCATATCTGCTTTTTATGACATTTTTATCAATGGAATCCAAGCAGTGAAATACCGACCTAAGAACTGTATAGACCTCAAAGGGGTGTGTCCTGACCTCATTTGGGTGGCCCATTTTGCTGAGGCTGCAGAATACACTGACTGTATCTCGGCAGAGGGGTAAGACTCCTCCAACGAGTGTCCTGAAAATGACACTAAACGATCTGATGGTGAGGCTCCAACAATGCTGCTTTGGGGAATGCGGAGTACCCCTTTATTGCCATCTCTCCCAGGTCCACTCTGGCCCGGAGTGGTAGCAACTTATAGGGTCCTATCTATGGGTCAAATAGAACTAAACTGTGTACTTATGCTCAACTGAATTGTTAAAAATAGAACTGTTTTGGCGTTTAAACTTCGTTCTTATGCTAAATTGAATTGCAGTATAACTGTTTTTGACATTTAAAGTGTGTACTTATGCCAAACTGAATTGTTTGAAATAGAACTATTTTTACATTTAACAATATGTAAATATGTAACATATTGGCCTTCGACCCAGCTGTCAATTAAGGAACTGGTGCATCCGGTCGAAAATATCAGGGTATAACCTTGACTGTGAACGGGCTGTATTGGGTGCAGATGCGATGCTCATAGGAAGCAGGTGGATGTCAAACAATTATATAACCCGATGCGACAGGAAGTTCAGTTAGTTTGGAGTTTGGAGTCAGTCAATTGGAGATAAGATGCTGTAGAAAAAAACAGCACCCAGCAGAGGGCTATGGGCCCTCAGGACCCCCGGCTGAGCAGCACAGCAGAACGAAAAAGAAGTGCTGCCAAAGACAGAGGAATTTTGGGGTCAATATGTTGCAGTTTGTTCAGTCTCCAACTCACCTCTCACACATAACCCTTTCGTAACCCTTTCACAACCATTTCGAATAAAGTAAGAGAGTTATATTTTTCTAAAGAAGTGTGTTCGTTCGTCATTATTATGTTGACTATGTTTCCGCATGTATGGTTGTATATGTATTACGGTTAACAGAAACTGTACTTATGCTAAACTGAATTGTTTGAAATAGAACTGTTTATATGTATAAAAATGGTTTTGCCATTAAATAATCAGCAATGTTTGATATGCCATAAAGCCAAACCAAACCAAACCAAACCTCATTTGGACACATTCCATGAGAGTATCTTGGTCAGTATGAGAATCTTTCGGTCGAATCTTGCATATGGTTTCAAGTAAATAATAATGATTTTCCTTTGTAAACAATTGTTGCTTAAAGTAATTATTCTTAATACAAATAATTTGCCTGCTATTATATGGTTTCAAATATAAGTCATATCTTTTAAACAGATCTATTAGGGATGTAATGGCTAAAGTGCTGAACTGCGACCTCGAAATGAGCGAGTTCGAACTCCAGTCGAGCTATTACGTTCAGTTTTGGACTAATACTCTTACGACAGGAACGACCCCCTTGTCTCCCACCCCACCTCTACTGTTTATCTACAAGGTTGGCTTTGGTATAAAATAACCCAAGATGGTTGATATTGCCATTAAACAAAGAAACCAAACTGATTTATTTCATCTATAGATAGGATCTTAACACGTACTAACACTAAGTGTGAGTGGACCTGGGAGTAATGACAACGAAGAGGTACTTCACACTCTCCAAAACCCCATAAGTGGATTCTCAGATATCGTTTATTGTCCTACACACTTAGAGAGAGCGAGTTTTGACGCACTTTAGATGTGGGCTGAGTATTCTAGATCTTGTCAACAGAACTTTTTTTTTCCTTTTTTATCGCTATCGCAGAAGGAACGAACTAAGTGTATTGCGATAAGAATAAAGGAAGATAAAGGATAATACTAGTCAGAATCATCAATAATAATGATAAACTCTATCAATATTGCTTTGAGGAAATATTTTCTGTACCTGTTTGGAAGTTGTCTTTTTTGTGTGATGATTAAATCGTACAGCAAGTGAGCTGATGCTTGTCTCTGTAACATTCACGATTGTTATTCAGTGAAGCAATTAATGATTGCTCATCGCTTTTACGAATGAGATAAGGCGCCATTCTGACGCCTTTTTCTAACTGCAAACGGATCTGAGAATTGCGACATGAATGCATATGAATTAGCCGGTGTTAGCCAGTATTTACAAGATGATTTAACACCAATACACTGCTTGTCGAGTTCACAATATCGTTGTCAATATAAAATGATACTATTAAACTACAATCTCTGGTAGTGGTTGGTGACCTCTATGGAAAAAAGCTGATGATTGAGGATCAACCGTACACGAACCGACACTCTGGTGAATACCTAGTTTTAAATAGCACACAACTATGTCGTCTGTTGTAGAGCAGTGGCTAGAAAACGAGTCTCGCCAACCGTAGACATGTGGGTGGGCTGAAAAGTTCATTGACAGGAAAATTCATACGATGACGTCATATCTGCTGTTGAAATTTTTTATCAATGGCATCCAAGCACAGCAATACCACTGAAAAATTGTGTAGACCGCAAAAGGGACTACATTGAAAAATGAATTTCATTTTGTCACGTTCCATGAGAGTATCTTGGTCAACCTACAAACTTTTCAGTTAACCTTTGTATTCACGTATCTACCGGGACCAGGAGTCGGTTTATGATCCCAGATACAAGCCAGCTATTAACTTTTAAATCCTGATTTTCGAGGCAAATATTCCTATTTAAAAATTAATTACGGTTTTTCTATCGACTCTCTTTTGTCCTTGAGGAATACTAATATAATAAGTTTTAAATAAAAATTTAAGAAATAAATGAATAAAAACCTTGGTAAGTTATTTATTTTTCTCATAATGTTCTAATCTAATTGATCTATTGATTTTAACGGCATGTCAACCCGTCTAAAAGATTTTTATGACAAGAGGTTTGGGAAACGCGTTCATTGTATATTCATATTTACATTTTTTGCGTTGTTGTTTCCTAGGTTTTTGTTTTGCACCCGTATTGAATATGAATAATTTTTAAGCAGATCAATTTGACGCATAGATAAGGAATTCTACTCCCGGGCAGAGTCAATCTCGGAATTATGACAATGATGGGATACTCTACACTCCACAGGACTAGAGCCTCAATATCAGACACAGTTTGGTTTCTAACCCAAGAACCCCCTATTTAGAGGGAGTTATGCTCCCTCGTAGGGGATGCAATCAATGTATTCTAAGCAACACTGAGTGAGACTTAAAATTTTCAAGAAACGTTGGTTTTAGTTTATTTATTTAAAGGCATATCAACACCTGTTGGGTTATTGAACACCAAAATTTGTAAATGTTTGATCGTTTTAAATCACACATTTTTATTTGATTATAGTTATTTGTTTGCACACAGTTGCATAGTACCAAACATTCCTATCTAATTCTGATAATTTATGCACAGTCAAATGGTTTAAAGTAACCATTCCAATTTAATAATTATCCTTTACTTGCACAGTTAAATGGTTATTCTTATCTAACGTCAATAGTTTGCAAACGATTATACAATTTCAAGTAACTAATTATTATAATCTTTTGCTACAAGTAACTACATGATTTGGTTTGGTTTGATTTCTTTGTTTTATGGCACATTAACGTTCGTTGGTTATTTAATGCCAAAGCCATTCTTGTAGAAGCACGGCTGTTGTACTATTTAACCCATAGTTTAGGGGATAATACACTTCATACCTTTCTAAAAGTTATGATTCGAGGATCATTTTGATTTGACCAAGATGGGCATCAAGACACTTCCTCAGCCTCCCTATAGTCGAGACCTTGCTCTCTGTGACTGTTGGTTATACCCTAAGCTCAGAGGCTGTCGTTATGAGACAATTGAGGAGATGAAAGAGGCTGTGACGAAGGTCATTGACACGCTCACACAAGAGGACTTCTATGGGGCCTTCCAGAAGTTGTTGGAACGGTACAACAAGCGCATTGCAGCCGGAGGAGTTTACTTCGAAGGGGACTAGAGTTTCAAGTGTATACTATCAATAAAAGTGCCCATACGAAAAAAGTCTGGAAACTTATTTAATGATCCTCGTATATATAAATGAATATTAATTGTAAATCGTCAGGAATTAGTGTTTTAAAATTGGTAAAACCTTTTTGTTTGTATAAACTTGATGGTTGAAGGTGTTGGTAACATAATCTATATCTTTAATAGGAGGCCAATTGTTTTTAAGAAGTTGATTATGTTTTTGAGAGCAATTTCTTTTAAACAGTGCCTTCATGCTGTTCGCCTTATAAAACTTTTTCCTGGTGTGGTTGAGTTTTGTGCATTCCATCAAAATGTGCTTGATTGAGTATTGGTTTCCACATGGTCATTTTGGGGGTGGTTCTTCTTTAAGAATGAAGGAGTGAGTCAGTTGAGTGTGCTCAATGCGTAGTCGAATAAGAGTAGTTTCTTCTCTTCTGGTATTATTAGGATCCAGCTTCCTTTCTTTTAAAATGGATTGGATTTGAAAGAGCTTATTGTGGGGATTTTCATCCCATAATTGTTGCCATTTTTTGGTTACTGTTCGTTTGATTTTTGGTTTGAGGTCTGTATATGGAGTTTTTATGTTTTTATCGGGAGTCATGTTGATTGCAGCTTTAGTTTATGAGTTGGATTTATCATTGCCCTGAATTCCGATATGGATTGGAATCCAGCAAAATATCACCTTTTTGCTATGGATCAGTGAGTTGAATTTGTTGAAGATCTTGACAATTAGTGGATTTTCCAATTTGGTGAATTTGAGTGATTGAAGAACTGAGATGGAGTCTGAGTGGATGATAAATTTTGGGGGGTTACTTGTTGAAATTGGGTCAAGTGCAAGTTTATAGCATAGATTTCGGCAGAAAATATGGAGGCTTCTTTTGGGAGGCATTTTCAGAGATTTCGTGTGGAGAACTGCTCCACATCCAGTTCCGTAATTATTTTTGGAGCCATCTGTGAAAATGTGTTGGTTATTTTGGATAAATTTCCAGGATGTTGTTTAGTTTCTATTGGTATATTAAAGGATGAGTTTTATTTTTAGCAGACCATTGGTGAACACTCTACCCACTAGGCTTGAGAAGTACCCTAATTTAAAATTTCCGAAATTGGATTCTGTCGAGGCAGCATCATTAATTTTTGCCAATGTTCTCAAATATTCTTTTTAATTTTTTTTTTTTTTACGTCTTCCCGGACTGATTTTTCAACAATTCTGTGCACAAAAATTGTACTTTATTTAAAGTTTTTAGGGTTGATCAAAACTTTCAAGACTCGATATTTTACAATGAACTGGTTTGATTTGGAAAACAAGGCTTTTTAAGAAAGAATAGATATTGTAGGTTTGACTTTTCAAGGTTTATTTGTTTAGTTTGCCTCGGCCAGATTTTACCTATAATATTTTATCTTTTATTCATTTATCTTTTACTTAAGATCACTTAAATACTGCATATTACTTTCTGCTAAATATATATTAACTATAATAAGAGATTTGCATTATATATTGTTCAATACATATTACTTATTATAAGTAAAGTTGGCGACTGTAATCGAGGCTGACCCGACGGATCCCTTTTCAATAGCTACTACACCAGGGTGTAGGGAAGAGTGCTACTCCTTTCCTTTGATTTCTCCATTTTACCCTTGATACGCAACTTATAATGCTGAGTGTTAAGCAAGGAGGTACCAAGTACCATTTTTTAAGTCTTTGGTATAACTCGACCTAGGATTGAACCCTGGTTGCCCGGACCATTGGGGAACACTCTACCCACTTGACCAATGACTCGGTAAATTGGCGAACAATCCTTACCTATTATTTTTTACTTTGTACCTGGTGACTTTTTTACCTTTGACGCATCGACCTTGATTTTTTTTTTTTTTTTGCTTTTTTATTTATCGATTAACTGAAGATGACTCAGCCATTTAATCACCAAATGTCTTCCCGTGGAAGAAGTAGCTATATATATATATATATATATATATATATATATATATATATATATATATATATATAATGTAACTAAGTTTAGTGAAGAACTATTTGGCGTCGCATCACCAAGACAGCGTAACCTTTTCCAGGGTTAAATTTATAAATTTTACAACTTTAATATGCGTACTTACCGAACCCCTTCGTCGCATTATCTTTAATTCCGACTTCATCCTCCAAATTCTGGTTGCTTTTTATCGCTATAGCCGAAGTAAAATCCCAAGTGGATAGCAATAAAAAAAGCAACTTGACTTCCTAAGATGATTGATTTGGTTGGGTTTCTTTATTTAATGATATATCAACTTCGTATGTTATTTAATGTTACTTAATGCCGAAGCAATCCTTGTAGAAGAACAGTAAGGGTGTTATTAACCCATAGCTGAAGGGATAACGGAGTTCCTATCTTTCCCAAGGGTATTAGTCTGAAAGTGGACGTAATAGCACGATGAAATCTGAAAGAGGAAGAATAATTCTAGTCGGAATTAAATAATAATAATAATGATAAACACTGTTAATCTGGCTTTTGGGAAATATTTACAAGCACGGGATCACGTGGTTAGCATTTTAATTAATAAAATTCGGACATCTCATGTATTCTATTGGTTAACAAACTAGACTAACAGATTATTATTATTGACTTCGCTTTGCAATGAATGCTCCATACTTCTTGCCTTGTGCTAAGCTAAGTAAATGACAAAGCATATTCCATGGTGTAATGGTTATCAAGTTAAGTGTTATTCGTGAGTTAGCTTCTCACAATGTGCTCCATACTTTAGGTTTTGTACTAAGTTAAGCTGAGTAAATGACAAAGTCATTCTGCATTGTTTATCTATCTAGGTTTACTGACTATTATTTGTGAATTCTTCGTGAATTAATTAAGTTTTGCTTTTTTTTTTTTTTGATGGATGTCAGTTTTTTGGCAAATGAATGGGTGTTGTCGCGAGGGTGAGTCAAAAGTTTTTCAATATTTTGGTAATGTGAGGCATAATTCGGCAGTTTTGGATTCTTTTGCCAAGGTCACATAAGAGACGAACCTCACCGAACTGTGGGACGCCCAGCTCGCCCGATAATCTTGCAGTGCTACTTGCCGGATTTGCGTTGCAGTACGGCCTCGGAATTCACCATTCCTGCCAAAACTTGCTTTATCGTCAAGGTTCTTGCTACCTGAGTGAAATTTCTTAAGCCATACGGTACTGTGATCAACACCGCCAACACCTTTTTGCACAACAAATGTTTTAGTTGCTTCCGTAGCGTTGTGGCCATGTTTTAACTCATAAGGCATCTTCTCGAATTAGACTAAATTGCACGTTCATCTGTGTAGCTTTCAAATGCCAAATAGAGTAAAGCAATGCACAACGTGTCAGCGCACTCGCTGCTACGATAATACTGACCACAGCGGGTACCTTTCACGGTCTGAATTACTTTGGTAACGTGATATACACGCCGTAAACTTTAGTCACGTGATATAAACGATGTAAAGTTGTTCGTCCGTATGTATTGTAACATTTTTCACTCACCCTAGTATATCACTGCACTACAAGATACTTAATGCCTTCATGTACTAGCAAAATCTTTTATGATATCAATAAACTATATTCAATCACGCACAGCTCTACACCGTGTAGAGTTTAGTTCGCATGTCGAGTCACGAAACAAATTTGAATTGACTGAGTTGATTGTATTCGACATCAAACCAACAAACGCTCATGCAATCAATCGTACGTATATTGGCGACAATATTTTGTTTAAAGGATCACGTCACACTGCGTGTCTCGCAAATTAATATACTCTCACTGAGTGACGTATTTTGGCTGATTGTATGTTTGTGTTTATTCACTGAAATCTCGTGCCAGATAACGTCCAGTCTCTATACACCACGCTATGGACGAGAGTTAAACGGTAATATCGGGCGACCACCAACTGTCAATAATAAATGATTAAACAAAAACGAATGGATTTGTTATCGATCTGTCTCCAACCGTTCCTGCTAGGGCCGGCCTAAGGTACCAGCGACACGTAAAGTCGCCCAAGGCGCCTATGCTAGACGGAGTTTGTTATGTGTCTGAAAAGGCAGCAATTTGCAAATACAAATCAATTAAACGATAACGACGGACAAAATGAGAAAATTTGCTCGTATGAAGTCTGAGTGCTCACAACAATGAGGGTTTGTAAGAGAAGATGTGCGGGGCAGGGTCACATGGCAATTTCTGGGTGAGACTTGCTTTTAGATTTAAAATATGCGTAGACATTTTTCTTACACTTCCCTCTCACTCTAGCTCTGTTGACGAGGCTTAGAATATGTTGACTGTATCACCCTCAGGGATAGCCCTAGGTATGATACTAAATTGCATCCGATGATAAGGCCCCAGGTCTGGAGATATGAAAAAAGTGGAAAATCCCATCATTGCCATTACTCCTAGGTCCACCTGTTACGATCCTACCAATGGCTAAAATAGATCTGCTTAAAACTATTCATGTTTGATAGGACAGTGTGCGATAAATAGATAAATAAATAAAATAACCTCTTAAGAAAAATCTAAGCAAAAATGTAATTTTAAATGCAACTTTTTAACCACGAGAAAAGTTGACGTAACTTTAGAACCAATCAATGAACATAAATTAATTAATTCGCTTATTTATTTCTAATTTACAAGTGGATCAGAAAATTTTTTTAAATTTACAGAACTTGATGGGTATTAGACTTCAAAATATATTCTTTAAAAACATTTTCGAAAATAAAACTTTTTAAAAATCTATCATCGAATAAATTCCAAAAACAAAATTATCAATTGATGCCATGATTACAAAATACAAACAATAAGAAAGCGATTATTGAATTAAAAAAACAAAAAAAGCGCAATCTTTAGAATCATTGGCAGTTTTTTAAAATAAATTCAAAAGATTCATCTAATTCCCCATCAATTTTTTACCGAGAAGACAATATATGATAAACAGAAAAATTAATAATCGTTATTTCTTCTTTTTTTTTTTTCGCAAATTAATATTCATTCATAAAAAAAACGCAGATGATAGAGCGCTTCTTGCAATCACACCTCCTCAAGCCAAATATTTGCTAAATAGCCTGCAACAGGCAGCAAGGGCCATTGGTCTCTTCGTGAACTCAGATAAAACAGAGCTCATGTGTTTTGATCAAAATAGGACCATCTCCTCATTAAACGGCCAACGTCTGAAATTTGATGACCAGTTCTATTAGGGCCCTTTCTCTGAGTCAAATAGAACGGTTCAGTCATTTATCAAGAATTATTAATATTAATTATTTGAAACTCTACAGTTGTGTGCAAATTGTTTGTATCGGCTGGGAATACTTGATACCATATAACTATGTGCAAACTAATGATTGATATCTCATAGAATTATTAGTGTTTGACAGCAATACTTAAAATCATTTAACTGCGTGCTAAGAAATAATTGATATTTTATAGAATTGTTTGTGTTAAAAAGCAATACTTGAAATCATTTCACAACCTCTGGAAAAATTATGGAATAATCTTGCTTAGAGGATTTTCGTCTTGATTATCAGATAAATAATAATGACATTAGTGAGTTTAGTGATTTCCTACATTTTTCCTTTAAATAATATAATTCTTTTATCTTGTTTCTGCGATATTTTTGTTTTTATTGGTTTGCTTCGTTTGGTTTCTTTGTTTATGGCATGAAAACCTTCCTGTGTTATTTAATGCCAAGCCACCTTTGTAGAAAAAAAGCAGTGATACTGTTCAACCCTAAAGCTGGAAGGATAAAGGGATTCATATCCTCCCTTACCTTTCTTAAGGGCATTATTCTGAAAGTAAACACAATTGCACAACTGGAATTCGAAATCGTTTACCCCGAGGCCATTACGCCATGGGGAACCTTTTTTGTAACCTGCATTATTATATTTATTCACTACTCGAGACTCGGTCTTTTTAGTTCTCAAACTGACGTTTTTCAACGTCTGGCAATTCTATTTCTTTTAAAGTGATATAATCATCATCGTCATCAAATTGTACCGACAACACAATTTCCCTTGACTCTTCTTCACCATTAACCCATATCGCCATCTTTCTTGAGAGATCCTCTAGACGCCATCCAGTGTCCGAACAGAGCTGTTGTATGTAAGTCTTTGCAGGTAGACCAACACTGGTATATCCACCTGTAGTAGGTCATAGGATAACGTCGCTTCCAAGTTCAATAACGTCGCTTCCAAGTTCATCGTTACTTCTCCAGCAGTGCCCAGCATGTTTTGTTGGTCTTGGATGGTTTGTAAGTCACCGTACAACTGCTAGTGATGTGTTGCTTCTAGGGTTTGTTCAGAATACCTCGTTGCATTCTTATGCAGTTCCTATCAAGCTTTTTCTCGATATCTTTTGTTAGCGTACATGAGGTGCATCCATGTAATAGTATGGACAGAGCTACAGCTTGTAAAAAATCGCGTATTATTTTATCGGATAGATTGATGACTTGTATTCCAATCTAACATTTTATTCAGGTGTTTCGTTAGAATTCAGGCGGTGCAGACATAGTGTAGAACTAATAAGACTACAGTTTGCAGGAATTCCAGTTTCATTTTATTAGAGAACAGGTTTCTATATGGTCGATAAGCCTATCGATAGCTATCTATGTCTTTTTTTAAGCATATGTTGACGTCGCTTTTAGTGGATGACATATTAAATGATATATATATATATATATATATATATATATATATTAACTTAAATCGCGAGTCGGAAATCTCCTACTAAAGTTTTACCTTAACGGATCATCAGGAAGTCTAACGCCGTTAGACTTCCTGATGATCCGTTAAGGTGAAACCTTAGTAGGAAATTTCCGACTCGCGATTTTTTCTTTTTCCCCCGGGCGGTGATTAGAGATATTTTTATCTCTTGTTCCTTGCGGTTTTTTTCTTTTTTCCTGGTACCGTGAATGCTGGTAGATATTAGATTAGTAAATATATATATATTAAACTTGTGCTGCCATGTTCATTTCCAACTATGATAACCCTTAATCCACGAGCACCTCCAGATTAAAACTGGGGTAAGGGTAGCCCAAAGCCGAACATTTTTAGACCTTATTTTCCGATGCATATATATTTGAGAACCAATTTTTTGGGGGTGAATACTGTGACTTTGGCCCGTTAGCTAAAACTTTTCTTGTTTCTCAATAATTGCTGCACTAGAAATATAAGCTCTGAAAAGTTTGCGTTTAAAGTGGATTCGCTGGCACAGTTGATCGAGCCTTCACTTTCACCCTCAATTCTCTGAAATACTGAAGATGGGTTTCGTCAAATTTCTTGATGAAATTGCGGCAATTTGCCCTCTGATCTTTACGAATTGAAGCAACTTGCCCCAATGTATCTCATCTATACCAAGAGCAATACGGTATATATATATATATATATATATATATATATATATATATATATATATATACGAGGGGGAGTCAAAAATTAATGCTTTTTTTCTTTAGTACAGGAATAGTTGCCTGCTCAGAAAATGTATCATTCATCGAAATGAATCTGATCCTCAGTGGATCAAATCCCATAGTCACTGTTTCTCTCAATAGCAATGTTCCACTCTCAAATGAGTGCATGTACCCCGACCTCGTAAAATTCTGTTGACTGTTCTTTTAGCCACTTCATCACTGCAGTTTTCAATTCCACATCATTAGGATAATGTTAGTTTCTTAAACCCTCTATTATGAGGCTGAAGAGATGGTTAAAATTATGTCAGTGACGAGGAAATGAAAACTGCTGTGATGAAGTGGTTCAAAGAATAGTCAACTGGAGTATTGCTATTGAGAGAAACGGTGACAATGTTGAGAAGTAGGGATGTGATCCTGAGAGAACAAGTTTTATTTTGACGTTTGATACATGTTCTTGTGTCATTAGTTATTCCTATAATAAAGAAAAAGGCAATTTTTTACTCACTCTCGAATATATATATATATACCATATAAAAGAAAAACTTTTTAAAATTACTCATATTTCGTAATAATATTTATTTCAGCAGACCCTATATTTTTAAAATGTTAGATCTGCATCTTCAAATAAAAAACTATCAGAAATTTCTTATAAAGATCTAAAAAGAAACACAAAATTCCGGCCACCCTATCGCCTTAACCCAAATTTCGCTTGCTTTTTTTATTCTTTACTTCTTTTAAAGACCAGACCATTTGTTTTTCCTACCTGATTGGCAAATGACATTTAATTCCTGTATCAAGATGTATCAATTTTTGACTTCTCTTTCCTTTCCACGTCTTTTTTATGTAATGGCAAACAAACTTTTAAACCCAAATGAAAGAGATAAGTAAAAAAATATAGAATCAAGGAATAAATTGATTTGGAGAGAGAAAATTATCTACAATAAACAACTTACATGGGAATTAATAACCTCTAAACAAAATAAAATTATATCATAATATATTATATTGTATATCAAGACTATTTTATCAAAAAAAAACCCTAAGAAAATTGTCATTCAGATACAATTCAATTTAATTGATCACATTAAAAGTAAAAATAAAAATTATACCAGTTATTGTTAAGAAATTATATAAAATTATAAACAAATACAACTTAATACTAAACATCCACAAGATTACAATTGGATCATATACATTATTATAATATACTTATTATTACTAAACTTCAAATCCTTAAATTTTCAAATAATACCATACCAAAAATTCACTCTGAATTGTTCAGCAGGACACATGGCGTAACGGTTATAGGCGTTGGTTCCCTACAAAAACACAGACATCAACAACTACCACAATATGTTAATACTTAATATAATAATTAGCATTTAATAATTAATACCAATAGCAAATCATTCTAATTAATATTAATAATTATTACTATATACAACAAAAATATCATTCACAATGTGCACTCTTTTATATATATATATATATATATATATATATATATATATATACAAAGCCATTTCCCGTAAGCTTATATCTATTTTTATGGCGACATTTAAATATCAATTCATTTCTTTGATTTTGTAATTTACTTGTATTTCTATATCTTTTAATACTAATTTTTCTTCTTGACAGAAATTACAACTATTTCTGAAATTACTTAGGGTGGTTGATCTTTTAATAAAATTCCATCGAACTAATAGTGTCATCATCATGATCATGTCACACTGCTTGCACGGATCTCCCTGATTCTCTGTCGCCACCCCTCCCTATCGTTCATCTCTCCCTGGACGTCTTCCATCGACACAGAGCTGCTGTATATAGGTTCTAGCTGGTCTTCCAACCTTTGCTTATCCATGCGCAGGGGTCCACAGAAGTGCATGAGTTCCCCCTTACTTCTTCAGCAGTGTCCCGCATATCTGGTTCGTCTAATTTGGATAGTTTTCGTGATAGGTGGTAGGTGGCCGTATTGCTGCTGTTTTATAGGATGTTGTCTCCAGGACTTGTTCAATATGACTTGCAGCATTCTTGTGTAGTTGCCGTCAAGCCTTTTCTCCATTCTTTTGGTTAGCGTCCATGTAGTGCATCCATATAGCAGTATCAACACGACCGCTGCTTGGAAGAAACTGCGTTTTATTTTATCGGTCAGGTATGACTTCCATATAACTAATAGTCCATGCCTTTGCTAGTCGTGTGTTGATGTCATTCTCGGTTGATGAGACGCTGCTTCCGAGGTAGGTGAACTTGTCCATTAGTTTCAGAGGACCACCCTTTCGTGTGAAGATGTCGCTTCTTTGATTAAAGCACATGTATTCTGTCTTGTCTGCCGATGCCACCTGCTGCTTGTTCCAGGCTATGTAGCAGGGATTCGGCTTGGGCGGGTGAATAGTCCGCGCCCGTAACAGTTCGTTCGAGGTATCTTCTGCGTCTTTCCTTTGCCAGCTTGAAACAGTTTTTTTTTCATTAAATCTATAGACGTTCTAAGCTCATAGTCTAGACAGATAATAAACAGGTATAGAGCTAATGTATCTCCTTGCAGCACACCTGCTACAATGTCGAAGTAGTCTGTGTCTCCATCCGGTGAGCGGACTTTAACTTTCGTGTTTTTATATATCATCATTATGGCTGCGAGGGTTTCTTTGGGGAGGTCGTAGGCGAGAAGTATTTGTTCCATCTTCCCTCTGTGTATGGAGTCAAATGCCTAAGAGAAGTCGACGAATAATAGTTTTGCCTCGAGGTCTTTTGCACGAATACCTTCTAGAATTCGAAAGATAGTCAAAATTTGTGATGTCTTGGATCGATTCCCCCGAAAGCCATTTTGGTTCTTTCTAAGTATTTTCTCAATTTTAGGTTCTCTGCGGTTGCGTAGTAGAGCATTGTAGATCTTGGCCGCTATGGATGAAAGGGTTATACCTCGGTAGTTCTTAGCTATTCCAAGATCACCCTTCTTGAGGAAAGGGAGGATGCATCCCTTTGTTCATATGTCTATTGTGTTCTAGTTATATACGGTGTTACAGTATCGGAACAGTATGTTGTTGAATTCCCTTGTCTTCCATACTTCTGGGGTATTTCGTCAAGCACTGTTGCTTTCCTATTTTTAATTTTTTTTAGCACTGAGTCGAGTTCTTCTTGCGTAAACTGCCATAGTTTGATGTTTGGTTGATTACTAATAATTTTTGTAATTGGTTCGTCTTAACTTTCGGCGCTTTTCCGAGTAAGTTCTCGAAATATTGTTTCCACAGAATATATATATATATATATATATATATATATGAGAATAGCTTTGAGTAGAATAGACATTATAAGTTCTAAGAAAGGACCTTTTTTTCAGTCACATCTTGTCAGCGAATTCCGTGACAAAAGCAAGCAAAGTAGAGGAATAAACATAAATTAGTTGACGAAGAAAAAAAAAAAAAAAAAGAAAAAAATTGTAGAATTCCTTTTCCTTACAAAGAGCTGTTTACAAAGAAAAGGAATTCTGCAAGCTTTTTTAATTCAATCCTGCTGATTACATTGCAACTAAACTTAACCAAGTCCCAGAAAAACAAACCTTACTAATCCTTTTTTTTCTCCTTTGTTTTTTTTTTTCTTTTTCCTTTTTTTAATTTTGCAAAGTCGTCAACTTCACCAAAAGCGTATCAAATAACAGAAGTTAAACGACTGTGACAATTAGGGCACCAGTTTCAAATCTTGTTAATGAATTTTATCAATTAGAATGACAGCATCCCTGTGTCTACCTCGAACGGCTGCGATCCAATGACCATATCGAACGGATTTATCCGATTTCCCGCCAAGTCAGATTTGACACGAGGTCATTTTACTGTAGAGAGAAAGTTCTAATCGAATAGAGAAAGCTACTATGAGTAGCTGCCAGAAAAAGTGCTTTGTCCTTTCGGTATTCCTTAGGGGCACCTCAGGCACCTAACCATAAACACAGCCCTGCTAAGTACTGCCGAATGGGAATGACAACTAGGACTGGACGATCAACTGAAGATCGCCCACACAGCGTAAAGGCCAAGTGAGCTCTGGATGTACTTATTGAATATTTGGTTACTATCATTTTCGTATGTGTCACATAATAACACCACTCTGTATTTTATTTAGTTAATTAACCAAGATTATTAAAATTGATAATTTCTTGCTTGTTATTTTAATTTTTGGTTCTGTTTAGAAAATATTACCGTGTAAAGTTATTTAAAATTGTTTTAATTATGAACAATAATTCCATAAATTCTCAGTATTCGTGTAAATGGCACATTTTATAAAATAACTGTGTTTTTTTTGTTTTTTTTAATGTGTAAACAACTTAATTAAAGAGGAATTATATACATAAAAACAACAAAAAAGAATTGTTCTAAATGTTTTTTATTCCTCGGTTTAATGTTCATTATTTTTTCTTTTATTCATCTCTCTCTCTCTCTCTCACTTCTCTCACTTCTCTCTCTCTCTCTCTCTCTCTCTCTCTCTCTCTCTCTCCACAGACACACACATACACACACACGCACACACACTCTCTGTTTATTTATCTTCACTTCCTTTAAAAGAAATTAAAAAATGATGAGTAAGTTTTAAACATTCTCTCTCTCTCTCTCTCTCTCTCTATATATATATATATATATATATATATATATATATATGTATATAGAATGTTTAAAACTTTCTCATTTTTTAATTTCTTTTAAAGATTCATACACCCTGACAGTGGTTGGTTGGTTGTTTCATTTTACGGCGTATCAACCCTTTTCGGGTCATTTAACGTCGAATTAAATCATTTTGATAAAAAGTTTGTATATTTGTTTTGTTTTTATGGCACATCAACCATTGTAGGTTATTTAATACCGAATCCATGTTTATAGATATAAACAGTTCTATTTCAAACAATTCAGTTTAGCATAAGTACAGTTTAAATGTCAAACACTTTTATTCGACCTATATATAGGACCCTATCAGGTGCTACCACTCCGGGTCACAATGGACCTGGAAGGGACACTCCGCATTCCCTAAAGCTCCAGTTTTACTGAACCGCACCATCAAATTGTATAGTGTCGTATCAGGTCACTCGTTAGATGAGTCTTACGCCTCTGCAGAGATGCAGTTGGTGTATTTTACAGCCCTAGCTGACTAAGCCAAAGGATACTCGTTAAGGGAGTCTTTCCCTTCTGCAGAGATGCAGTTGGTGTATTCTACAGCCCCAGCCAGATGGTTTAATGTTTTCACATTTAAAAACTGAACGTTGGTAAATAATACAAACTATGAATAAAATTATCTTCTGAAGACCTTGTGTTTTTTCCATATTTCTATATTTTCTTACAGTCGGATTTATTTTCAGTTTTCCTATTAATATTTAAAAATATAAACACACACACACGCACACACACACACACACACACACACACACATATATATATATATATATATATATATAGAGAGAGAGAGAGAGTTTCCGGACTCTCTATGTCTTCTAGACGCTATCCAGTGTCCACACTGGGCAGATGCACGTAAGTGCTTGCTGGTCAACCAGCAAGGGTAACCAGTAAGGACTTAAGATAACATCGTTCATAAAATAACGGCGTTTATAATTTCGTCTGCGTCACCAGTGCCCGGCCCAGTTAGCTGAGGCTGTAGAATATACAGACTGCATTTCTGCAGAGGGTTAAGACTTCCCTCACAAATGTCCGGGATCTGATGGTGAATCTCAACATCAGATTGTTCAGTGTCATGTTATATAAATATATACACGTATATATAGATATAGATATATATTATATATATTACTTTGAAATAGAAACCCAATTTTTTGCGCAAAAAAAAAACAATCTATTTCAATTTGTCTATACTATTGATAAAATTATTTACAATTAATTCATAACTCAATTACAGTTTGGTTCTGATGCTTATTAATGTGATTTCAACCGGCCATCACAGTGAGCTTCTAAACTGTCTCTTATAGAGAGAGCGAAATCCTTTGCATCTTTATTTTAGTTAATATCAAAGCTTTTAAATTGGGACTTCTATAGTTAAAAATGAAAGGCAGGTCCGCTCGGTATTACTCCAGAAATCCGACTGCCAAAGCTCGAAACACAACAGCTCAGTCGGCTTGGGCTGTAGAATACAGTTAAATGGTTTAAAGTATTGCTACTTGCTGACACATAATTTTTTTCAACATTATTTACTTTTTCCTCACAGTGGAATGGTTCCAATTAAAGTAAAGTTGGCGACCTTAGTCGAGGGTGACCCGAAGGCCCCGTTATCAATAGCTGCTACACCGATGTCTAGGGGAGAGCACTACTCTATTCCCTGGATTGCTCCACATAACCTTTGATCCTTACCTTATAATGCTGAGTGTTAAGCAAGGTAGCATCAAGTACTATTTTTGAGACTTTGCTATGACTCGACCTGGGATTGAGCCCCTGTCTCTCGGACCATTGACGAACACTGTACAGTTTAACATCAGTCATTTGTTTACAGTCAAATGGTTTCAAGAATAGAAAATAATTTAATAGTCCTACTTGACCCATAGATGTGATCCTTTATAGTACGACCACTCTAAGGCATAGTAGACCAGGAAGTAATAGAAACGAAGGTGTATACCACATTCCCCAAAGCTCCAGGATTAGAGCCTCATCATCAGATCCAATTTCGCGTCATATCGAAGACACTCGTTGGGGAGGGCGGTCTTATCCCACAGCAGAAATGCAGTTGGCGTTTTTTACAGTCCCAACCCTCTGGGCTGTCCATAGATAGATAGATATGCGGAAACTTATAAATACTCACGTTAAAAACACCCAAACCGAGGCTATTTTGTTAAAATATTTGTAATTTTGTTTTACATGTCAGAGGTTTGATTAAAATTAGCTTTCACTTTTTGCGGAAAAATAAATTTTCCATCTAATTGTGTTCGAAAATAATCTCAGCAATTATTTCCTTACAAAAGAAAACAATACATTTCTCAAAGTGATTTTATTCTTTTGTGTTACACATTTGCAGGCAATAAACTTGGGAAAGATACACTTCAATAAGACAAAAATAATTTGGGAAATTTTCTCCGAAGCCACACACACACACAAAGCAAAAAAACAAACATTCTAAATGGACAAACTGGCATTTGTCATGTGCTGGAATTTTTTGAGAGTGTTGGAAAATATTTAATGAAACCAGTGTTGAATGATGTAAGTAAATGCTCAAACATGTTTAAATGGTTAAATGAAAAGAAAGATTTATATGAAGAGAAGTGTCAATAAAAAAATTTTTACAGAAAAAATTAATAAATGTTTTTCTGGTTTTCTCATATTTGATTTGACTGTCTACAAGGGAACATTTTTGACCAACACAGCATAACTCATATTAATTTCCTCATTTGACAGCTCATAGTTTCGACATAAATATGATAATGTTGTTGTCGGTGTGAAGAGGATGTAAAGAACCACTTAGTATATATATATAGATATATATAGTATATATATATATATATATATATAATATATATATATAATATATTATATATATATATATATATATATATATATATATATATATATATATATATATATATATATATATATATATATATATATATATATATATATATATATATATATATATATATATATAGATAGATAGATAGAGAGAGAGAGGGGGGCTATGGAATCAGCGATCTGAGTTCAAATCCTGGACGAGTCCTTTTCTATTTCACTTTATGCTAATATCCTTGGGAAAGATATGAATTATGCAGCTATGAGTGAATAATAAGCAAACTGGGTTATTTAGCCTCGGTAAGACAACCAATCTAGAAAAAGGAAAACTCTGGATTCAAAACATCTTCACTTTGCTTACAAAGTCACATCCTACTCGTGTCACATCCTACTTGTGTCGGGGTTGGTTAGGTATACACACATGAAATATGAGAAGCAATATGAAAAAGTGCTGAAAAGTTCCTGGTCGGACCAAGAAAGTAATACTCCTCCTACATACACTTTGCCTATCATTTCTAACTCATCCTGTCAACTGGATTTAGAATTTGCTGACTGCATCCCCTGCAGAAGATTAAGACCCTACCCCTAAAAAGAAATTTGGAGTCCTAGGTATGACACAAAACTGAATCTGATTATGAGGTTCTAGTTCTGGAGATCTTAGGGGTGTAAAGTACCCCTTCATTACCATTACTCCCAGGTCCACTTTGATTTAGAGTCATAGAACCTGTTAGATTTCCATCTTTGTGTCCAATAGATTTGTTTAAAAATTAGTCATATTCAATTGGACGGTACCCCACCAAATATGTTCAGAAACAACAACAAAAAATCTAAATATGAACGGACAATGAATGAGGTTCCCTAATTTAACAAGAGTCTCACCATCAGATGCAGTTAAGTGTCATACCTTGAACACTCCTTTTGAGTAAGTTTAAAAACTACCTGGTCCATTTTGACAAGTTGTATGTATATCTCTGTCTGTTTGTCTTTCTGTCTGTCTCTTGAGTTTGTTTAAGAATATCAACGCTTATGGATTTAATCTTCAATGTTCATTTGTGTAATGTATATAAAATGCTCTCGGCCTAGTCGGCTGGGGCTGTAGATTACACCGGTTGCATCTCTGTAGAGGAGTAATACTCTCTCAACGAGTGTCCTGATATGACACAAAACTATATGATAGTGAGGCTTCAGTAATGCTGGAGGTTTGAGGAATGCAGAGTACCCCTTCATACCATTGTTCCTAGGTCCACTTTGGTCCGGGGTGGTAGTAGCTGATAGGCTGCAATCTATGGGTCAAATAGAGCTGCTTGACATTTAAACTATGTGCAAACAAATGATTTAGGCTAAATTGAATTGTTTGAAATAGAACAGTTTAATCATTTAACTGTGTGTAAACAAATAACTGATGTTTAATTGAATTGTTAGTGATATGTAGCAATACTTGGAATCTGTGTGCAAAAGACTCATTTTTAAATGTTATCAACAAAAGGTGTTAACAAATCATTTATATTTAATACATATGTATGAAGAGAATTTGGCATGAAATAACTGACAATGGTTGATAGGCCATAAAACCAAACCAAACCAATTAAATTGCTCTAAATTGGAAATTAAAACAATTTTCAGTCCAGTTTGTAACTGAATGATAATTCTGTTATCTTTTGAATGTGCACATTCTCAATATAAATTGTGTACATTGTACGTTAAGATTTACAATTTTTGTGTTGTCTATTAAGTTTTTTTGCACACGGTTATATGACATCAAATGCAAATAATTTTTAAACAAATCTATGCGAGCCATGAATTGAATAGTAACAGGTAATGTCACTCTGGGTCACAATGGTCCAGGGAGTAATGGCAATCAGGAAGTACTCTACATTCTTCAGAGTTCCAGAATAACAGTAAGGGACACAGGCAGAGCATTCTAAGCCTCGCCGACTAAGCATCTTCTCTCAACCGAAGTACCAATATCATTATGGACCGCAAGTATAATGGGAACCCGGCAGAATCACTGCTCTTTTAGCAACATTTTATTGGTTGAGAGGAGTTATATTTTAAGATTTTTTTTCATTTTAAGTCTGAAGTTTAATTCCTGGAAAGGAAACGTTACTGTCTTTTCAGTTAGCATTGCTTTGGCTCTTGCTATGCACCAAAAAACAAAGAAGAGAAGGGTGAGGAAGAGGAGGAGGTGGTGGGTCACAGTAACAGCAATTGGTCATTGAATTTATTCTGGCATATTGTTTATTGATTTTCTTCCCGTGATTTCTCTCTCTGTCTCTCTCTGTCTCTGTCTCTCTCTTGAACTCCTCACATTTTGAGCCATTTACATAACAAAAATCAATCTTTCTTTTTCATTCTGCTCTCAGCCGTTCCGTTGATAGAATGAATGACCCTGTCGGAATAAAATGTTGACTTTAAATGCTAAGATAATCTTTTATAAAAGTCAAATTTGCTTAGTTTTATCTCAGGACCAGAGGAAACTGTATTAGACAAAATTGTCCACTGTCTGATCTAATGCAAATAATTTTATAATTATAAAAGGCAAACCTTTCATGACAGTTTAGTTAGTGAAGTGAGTATACTCGCTCCTCTCCATATGCTCCAAAAGTAATACCTCTTATTTATTTGAATGGAAACTACAAAACCTTTAAGGTGTACAATGTGCCCTGTTGCAGGTTTTAGAATACGTTGATTGTACGCCCTGCTAAGGGGTAAGACACTTCCGAAAAAATGGGTGTCCTGAG
Organism: Sepioteuthis lessoniana; assembly: GCA_963585895.1. Classification (NCBI taxonomy): domain Eukaryota; kingdom Metazoa; phylum Mollusca; class Cephalopoda; order Myopsida; family Loliginidae; genus Sepioteuthis; species Sepioteuthis lessoniana. Next base: position 6,524,896 of record OY757934.1, read on the forward strand.
TATAACACTAAACGGCATCTGAGGGTGAGGCTTCCCTTCTGAAAATCTGGGGAATGTTGAGATCTACTTCATTACCTGGTCCAATCTGGCCGAGAGTGACAGTAGTATTTAGGGTACCATCTAGATATATTTAAAAATTATATCACTTCAATAGTACCATGTGCAAAAAAAAAAAGAAAATCTCTTACAATAAAACGAGACAAAAAATATGAATATGAGCATCCAATGAATGCGATTCCTTAACCTTTAGTCATAAAATAATCCTAAGGGGTTTTACATGCCTTTAAAATCAATGCAGTAGATAAGTCAGTGTATTTTAAGTCCCACCGATAGAGCTATATATAATTTCAAGTATTCATATCTGACATCAATAATTTGCCCACAATCAGGATTTAAAGGATTTCAAACAATTACGAGGATCATTAAATAAGTTTCCAGACTTTTTTCGTAAGGGCACTTTTATTGATAGTACACACATGAAACTCTAGTCCCCTAAGAAGTAATCTCCTCCGGCTGCAATGTGCTTGTTGTACCGTTCCAACAACTTCTGGAAGGCCCCATGGAAGTCCTCTTGTGTGTCAATGACCTTCGCCACAGCCACTTTCATCTCCTCAATTGTCTCATAACGACAGCCTCTGAGCTTAGGGAATAACCAAAAGTCACAGAGAGCAAGGTCTCAACTATAGGGACGGTGAGGAAGTGTCTTGACAAGGATAGAGTTGTAGACTGGTGCATTGTCCTCGAGGAAATGCCACTGAGCCTCTTCCGACGGAATCTCTTCCTGAACTCCCTTAAAACCTCAACATAGTAACCCTAACCCTAACCCTTTGGCCAATCAACTGTGGTGTATTGACTTCCTTACTCCTCCCACACTTCTCATCCTCCCTCACAGACTCCCTGCCTTTCTTGGCCAGAAGACCAGACCTTAAAATAATCAACAAAATAAAAGAGAACTTACAACATTGTTTACTTTGCCGTCGAGGCTGACCACCAATTAAAGCTGAAGGAAAGTGAAAAGAAGGATAAGTACCTCGATCTTTTTAGAGAGTAGAAAAAATTATGGAACATGAAAGTGACAATTATACCAATCGTGACAAGTGCTTTTGATACTGTCACCAAAGGATTATTAACTGGACTGGAGGACTTGGAAGTAGGAGGACGAGTGGACATCATCCAAACTACAACATTATTGGGAACGGCCAGAATACTGAGAAGAGTCCTGGTGACGTGAGGAGATTTGCTGTCCCTAAAACTCCAGTGAAAGACCATCTGTTAAAACTGATGGGAAAAACTCTCAAGGAGTAAATGATAATAATTATAATCCTTAGTAAATAGTTATAGTTTCAAGTAACTATTCTTAATAAAAATGTTATATGGGTTCAAGTATTCCTATCTAACACAAATAATTTCTAAAGAAATATCTATTTGGTCCATAAATGGGATCCTAACAGGTACTGCCGCTTTGAGTCAGAGTGGACCTGGGAATAATGGCAACTTGACACTCCCTTGAATTGCAGAACTGGAGCTTCAGCTCGAGATGAAGTTTAGTGTTATACCCAGGACATTCGTTTTCTGTATATATATATATATATATATATATATATATATATATATATATATATGTGTGTGTGTGTGTGTGTGTGTGTGTGTGTGTGTGTGTGTTTATATACTTGAAGCCAAATAGCTGCGTGCAAACAAATGATTATTATTAGAGAATTACCCGACAGAATATAATTGTGTAAAGATTATGGTCCGGGAGCCCGGGATTCAATC